>PVIU01029788.1:0-17039 GCA_004026605.1 Ondatra zibethicus | reverse complement strand
TCAAGAAACTAGACATTAAAATTCTAAATACCCCAATTAAAAAATGGGGTAAGGATCTGAATAGAGAATTCTCAACAGAGGATGTTCGAATGGCCAAAAGATACTTAAGGTCATGTTCAACTTCCTTAGCAATCAGGGAAATGCAGATCAAAACAACTTTGAGATACCATCTTACACCTGTCAGAATGGCCAAAATCTCAGTAATTTTTAAAAAAGACAATGCATTAGATAGAGAACATGAGAGAGTAAATGGGGTATTTGGGGGAAAAAGGAAATTCATGTAATTATAATATAATATAAAATTAAATTTATAATTTTAATAAGAACCTAAATAAACTTCAAAATATCAACAGTAATTAGTTTTGGAACATGATGATAGATAATGAATAACTTCATTCTTCTACCATGTGGGCTTTAATTATACCATAACCACTTACTGATGATGCTATCGTTTCTCTGTTATATGTCTTTTATATTTTTGTCAAATTTAAGATAACTACATTTATGTTCTCTTCTTTTTATATATTCTGTATTGATCCATTGGTTTACATGTCTGTGTGTGTACAAGTATATTGGTTTTATTGCCATGTGTCTACAATTTATATTGAAATCAGGAATTGTAGTCTCTCTAGCATTTAAGTTTTTGGTCTGAATTGCTTTGACTATCTTGCAGTCTTTGAAGTCTTTTGTGACTTCATAGAAATTTAAAATTTATCTTTCTACGCTGTTTCACTGAATAAATTTGTTACATTTTTGCTAGGAATTACATTGAATTTGTAAATGCTTTTGACAGAATGATCAGATGAAAAACAACCAATTTCTCTACTCCTATGAATATGATCAATGACCAAGATGGAAGGATATCACCAAAGGTTAAATAGTGATACTCACATTTTATCAGTTACAAATAGATCTTTAATTTCATATAAGAATTGATTAATAGGATAAAATTTATGCCTAGTACCATAAACCTACTTAAGTATCTGTAGTAGGTAAGGGGATGATAACCTAGCGTAGAAATAATATAGCTTCTTTGACAAATCAATATGACATCTAACTGCTATTTGTATGAATATACTCACAGATAATTTAAAAAACAATCTTACAAGTTTCAAAATACTAAATATAAATCAAAAGGATCAATTGAACAAAGAGAATCTGATTAAGACAGTGTAGGTCTCACTCCTCATTAAAGTTGCTTCATTTTGCACTGGATAGGGGATCATTAGGCAATGCTCCAACTGGTAAAATGTAGAGAAAGGGTGTTCTAGTGCCTCTATGCAATTGATAAGGCTACCACTCAGCCGCTGTACCTACAGCTCAGGGAAGAGCATGTGGGAAGAATGTCTCAGTCAGAGGATCAGGACATCTGCTTGGAGATTGTGTCTTCAATATCTGATCGGAGAGCTGTACTCATAAAATGTCAACAATATGGTTGCCCACACAAGATCTGAACAATGACAACACTAATTGATAGAAAAACATGGGTGGATTAAATCTCAGATGCCCTGCTTGTATATAAAGAGCTATAAACAACTAGTGACTACGGAGAGAGATGAATCAGTTATCTCTGGGCATGAGCAACCTGTAATTGGCTAACCCATATCAATTGTTCAGTCTAAAACCATATTCATATGAGCATACTTAATGAATTTAATAGGTTGAAGTTATATATGTATTCATATTTACATGTATATACACCATTAATAATTAAAGAAAATGAGATTGTGGATGTCTGAGGAAGCAGAGACCTACTAGACTAGTTAGAAAAAAGAACAGGAAATTGATACAAATACATATAGGGAATTTAAAAAAATGCCTGTTGTTTTAAAAATTGGAAAGAAAAAATATCATCTGGTTAATTTTGATTTAGGATTATAAAACAAAAATAATTAAAGAGGAAAACCAATCACTTTATACTAAGTAATAAATATTTAGATAGAAATTCAAATTTTCAGTAAATGGAACAATTCACTGGTATCTGCACAACTAAACAAGAGATAGTGGTACATAATTCTAATATCAACATCTGGGTGACTGAGGCAAGGATGACAAATTTCTGCTTAGTCTTAGCTCAACTGTAGCTTTATTTGAAACAAAAGTACATGATTTTGGTGTATAAAATTCATGGCTAATAGATGTAAAAATAACTACAGCACATTGTAACAAAACATACATTTCACTGCACACTTTAAAAGTGCTAATACTTAATATGGAAAAAAGACCTCTGACAGCTCAAAATAAGAGAATAAGCCCAAAATTTTTTACTAAGTATTAAAATAAATAGACATTTTGCCAAGCAGATTATCTAGATGGAAAATAACTCCATAGAAAATGACCCAATTTTATATTTCCTTTAGAACTGATAAAAACATGATGAATGTTAGGAAAAAAGATATGACAAATAAAAAGATGAAGTACTACCCCTAGACTAGAAGAATTCATAAAAGCTGGCAAGAAAGAGGGGCAACAAAACTGAATAAAAATTGCACAAGAATTTTAAGTTATTTGGCCATTTCTTATGAAATTTAATGTAGCCTTTTGAAATCCTGCAGCATTGTTACTCAGTTATATTAAAGACTTGTGTCAATACAGATATTCACATAGTGCACAAACATTTAGAATTTATATTTAATATTTTCATAACCTTTAAGGGGAAGATAGGAAGAATGCAAAACTATCTTTTTATTTATCTTAAAAGAAAATATCAAAATAAAAATAAGGGTTATTTGATACTGAACTCACTTAAACATGTTGGTGTTTATCCATATAAGATTAATTTTTGGAAATATATTTTATCTTATGGTAAGCTATCAATATTTAATGCTAAATTACAAAATACAGCATTTTTAAAACTCAATATTAAAATTCTCATTTGTAATTTCTTGTATATTGATAGTACTTATCTCTGAATTCTATACATAGTTTACATATTTGATAAATATCTTTTATGTGATAATATATTAAAATGGAAATAAACCCCATTAAAAGGGTAATTCTCCTGAAAAATGTTGCTCTAGACCATTTTTGCACATTTGTAATTTTTAGTTACACATTAAGTATTCAGATATGACAAAAACCAAATGGATTAAGATTAATTTAAAATACATTGTGAAAACAAATTATTCTACAGCTATAAAGTGGCATTAGAAAAACTACATCATGTTTCATAGAGACTCCCAAGTGTGACAGGGGGATAGATTCTAGGTTTATTGTCTTCCTACCGTGCCTGCATCTGTGATGATAACACTATTTTATTAATAAGGGTTCATTTTTCCTAATTGGAAATGTCTTGGCCTGCTGTTCAGGTTGTGTATAGAGAACTTGGCAAAATAAAATGTAATGTCACTTATGTTTACCTCATAAGTATCCTTGTAAGTAATGGAGTAAATACTGTTAATCATATTTTAAAAACAAAGAATAGAGATTATCAGCACTTGTGAATAGACCTCATTATTGTTAGTTAGTCTTCACTAGAAGATACCACAGAGTTTTTTTTCTGAAAAATAAAGGTAACTTGATAAGCAATTATATTCCTAATCTTCTTTTTTACATCACCCACAAGATTTTTCTGAACAGTCAGTCTATATCGTAAGGCATTGTGTCTGGAATTTATCTTTCAGCTTTTAGGATATTTCCATGAGATTTGTATGCCCATCTTTAACACATTCCTTGTTCCCATTATTATGCAAGAAATCATGCCTGATTAAGCTCAGTCAGTTTACTAGGCAGGGGGTTTGTGTAGCTCTGCTCACACTCTGCAGGTTGGTACCTAATTGTCATCTCTTTGGAAACTAGATTAAAAGATTTTTTCAGAGAGTGCTGCTCACCTGTTTGTTCATTACATTAATTTAGGTTGTCTTTCCTGCTGTTCATTAAAAACCTACCACCAGGAGAATTTGGTGAGGTAACTTTTTATCTGATCCTTACTTACCTTCCTAATATATTATGAATCACATGACCTATGAGTTCCTTGATTCGTTCCCTTTATCTAGAAGGAAAAAGAACTAGAAAATGTTTGTTTGTATCCAGAGATCATTACGTATCAAATTCTGAAGCTTTGGTATGAACTCTTTTTTTTTTGCTCTTACTACCATACTCATTGCATTTTCTTTTTTTTCATATACTTTTATTTTTTTCATTCAAAAAAAAATTACATTTCTACCCTTCTCCCAGTTCCCTGCCGTTCCCCCCTCACCCCATCTCCCTGCCCCTGCTTCCTTAAAAGAGAGCATGGTACCCTGCCCTGTGGGAAGTCCAAGGCTCTCCCCCCTCCATCCAGGCCTAGGAAGGTGTGCATCCAAAAAGACTAGGTTCCCAAAAAGATAATACAAGCAGAAGAGATAGGTCCTAGTGTCATTGTTGATGGCTTCTCAGTCTGCCCCCATGGGCAGCCACATTCAGAGAGTCTGCTTTGATCATATGCTCATTCAGTCCCAGTCCAGCTGGATTTGGTGAGCTCTCATTAGTTCAGGCACACTGTCTCAGTGGATGGACCAGCCCCTCATAGTCCTAACTTCCTTGTTCATCTTCTCCCACCTTCTGCTCTTGGACTGGACCTTGGGAGCTCAGTCCATTGCTCTGATGTGAATGTGGGTCTCTGTCCCTATCTCCATCCATCGGAAAAAATTTCTATGGTGATGATCAAGATTTTCATCAATGTGACTATGGGACAAGGCTAGTTCAGATACCCTCTCCTCTGCTGCCCAAGTACCTAGCTGGGGACATCCCCATGGACAACTGAGATCCCCTCTAGAGCCAAGTCTCTTGCCAATACTAAAATGACTCCCTTAATGTAGATATCTTATTCCCTTCTCCAATATCCTCCTTTCCTCCATCTCCACCCTCTCACTCCAGCAACCTCTCCCCAGTCCTTCCATTCTCCCTTCTCCTTCCCTCTCTCCCCTTCCCCCACCCCACTACCCCGACCTCTATCCCCGCCTCCATGCTTCCAATTTCCAGGAGGATCTATATATATTTTTCTTTGGGTTAATCTTGCTATTTGGCTTCTCTGGGCTTGTGAGCTATAAGCTTAGTGTTCTTTGTTTATGGCTAGGGTTCACTATGAGTGAGTACATACCATAATTGTCTTTTTGGGTTTGGGTTACCTCACTCAGGATAGCGTTTTCTATTTCCATCCATTTGCATGCAAAATTCAAGATGTCATTGTTTTTAACCACTGAGTAGTATTCTAATGTGTATATATTCCACACTTTCTTGATCCATTCTTCCAATGAGGAGTACCTAGGTTGTTTCCAAGTTCTAGCTATTACAAATAATGCTGTTATGAACGTAGTTGCACAAATGCTTTTGTAGTATGATTGGACTTCTCTTGGGTATATTCCCAAGACAAGAGTGATTCCCAATTTCCTGAGAAACCGCCACACTGATTTCCAAAGAGGTTGTACAAGATTGCATTCCCACCAGCAATGGATGAGTGTTCCCCTTTCTCCACATCCTCTCCAGCATAGACAATCATTGGTGTTTTTGATTTTAGCCATTCTGACAGGTATAAGATGGTATCTCAAAGTTGTTTTGATTTGCATTTCCCTGATGGTTAAGGAAGTTGAACATGACCTTAAGTATCTTTTGACCATTTGAACTTCTTCTGCTGAGAATTCTCTGTTCAGAACATTACCCAATTTTTAAATTGGGGTATTTAGAATTTTAATGTCTAGTTTCTTGAGTTCTTTGTGTATTTTGGAGATCAGACCTTTGTCTGATGTGGGATCAGTGAAGATCTTCTCCCATTCAGTAGGATGCCTTTTTGTCTTAATTACTGTGTCTTTTGCTTTACAGAAGCTTCTCAGTTTCAGGAGGTCCCATTTGTTCATTGTTGCTCTTATTGTCTGTGCCATTGGGGTTTTACGTAGGAAGTGGTCTCCTGTGCCCATGTATTGCAGGCTACTTCTGACTTTCTCTTCTATCAGGTTCAGTGTGGTCAGATTTATATTGAGGTCTTTAATCCATTTGGACTTGAGTTTTGTGCATGGTGATAGATAAGGGTCTAATTTCATTCTCCTACAGGTTGACATCCAGTTATGCCAGTACCATTTGTTAAAAATGCTTTCATTCTTCCATTGCATAAGTTTAGCCTCTGTCAAATATGAGGTGTTCATAGGTTTGTGGATTAATATCTGGGTCTTCGATTCGATTCCATTGGTCAACGTCCTTCCATTTTTCTGGTATTATCTTCAATTTCTTTCTTCAAGGTCTTAAAATTCTTGTCAAATAGATCTTTCACATCCTTGGTTAGTGTTACCCCTAGATACTTTATGCTATTTGTGGCTATCATAAAAGGTTATGTTTCTCTGATTTCCCTCTCTGTTTCTTTATCCTTTGTGTATAGGAGGGCTACTGATTTTTTTTGAGTTGATCTTGTTTCCTGCCACTTCACTGAAGGTATTTATCAGCTGTGGAAGCTTTGGTAGAGTTTTTGGAGCCACTTATGTACACTATCATATCATCTGCAAATAACGAAAGTTTGACTTCTTCCTTTCCAATTTGGATCCCCATGATCTCCTTATTTTGTCTTATAGCTATTGTTAGAACTTCAAGCACTATATTAAAGAGATATGGAGAGAGTGGACAGCCTTGTCTTGTTCCTGATTTTAGTGGAATTGCTTTGAGTTTCTCTCTGTTTAATTTGATGTTAGCTGTCGGCTTGCTATATATTGCTTTTATTATATTTAGATATGATCGTTGTATTGCTTATCTCTCCAAGACCTTTATCATAAAGGGTTTTGAATTTTGTCAAATGTTTTTCAGCATCTAATGAAATGATCATATTTTTTTTTTCTTTCAGTTTTTTTATATAATGGATTACATTGGTATATTTTCGTATGTTGACCCAGCCCTGCATCTCTGGGGTGAAACCTACTTGATCATAATGGATGACTTTTTTGATGTGTTCTTGGATTTAGTTGCCAGTATTTTACTGAGAATTTTTGCATCAATGTTCTTAAGTGAGATTGGTCTATAATTCTCTTTCTTGGTTGTGTCTTTGTGTGGTTTTGGTATCAGGGTAACTGTAGCTACATAAAAAGTGTTTGGCAATGACTCTTCTGTTTCTATTATGTGAAACACATTAAGGAGTATAGGTATTAGCTCTTCTTGGAAGTTCTGGTAGAATTCTGCATTAAAACCACCTGGTCCTGGGCTCTTTTTGGTTGGGAGGTTTTTGATGACAGCATCTATTTCCTCACGATTTATAGATCTGTTTAAATTGTACACCTGGTCTTGATTTAAGTTCGGTATATGGTATTTACCTAAAAAACTATCCATTTCTTTTACATTTTCCAATTTTATGGCATACAGGCATTTGTAGTAAGACCTAATCATTTTCTGAAATTCCTCAGTGTCTGTTTTTATGTCCCCCCCCTTTTCATTTCTGATCTTGTTAATTTGAGTGTTCTCTCTCTGCCCTTTGATTAGTTTGGATAAGGGTTTGTCAATCTTGTTGATTTTCTCAAGTAACCAGCTCTTTGTTTCATTGATTCTTTCTGTGTCTCTATTTTGTAGATTTCAGTCTTCAGTATGATTATTTCCAGTCTTCTACTCCTCCTGGGTGAGTCTGCTTTTTTTTCTTGAGCTTTCAGGTGTGCTGTTAAGTCACTAATGTGTGCTTTCTCTGTTTTCTTTATGTGGGCACTTAGTGCTATGAACTTTCCTCTTAGCACTGCTTTCATAGTGTCCCATAGGTTAGTGTATGTTGTTTCTTTATTTTCGTTGAATTCAAGGAAGACTTTAATTTCTTTCTTTATTTCTTCCTTGACCCAGGAGTGGTTCAGTAGTTGACTGTTCAGTTTCCATGAGTTTGTATGCATTTTGGGGGTGAAATCGTTGTTACATTCTAACTTTACTCCATGGTGATCTGATAAGTAACACAGGTGGTCACTCCAACTTTTTTGTATCTGTGGATGTTCACTTTGTTACCGAGTATGTGATCAATTTTCGAGAAGGTTCCATGAGATGCTGAGAAGAAGGTATATTCTTTCCTGTTTGGGTGGAGTGTTCTATAGATGTCTATTAAGTCAATTTATTCATTACATCTTTTATTTCTCGTATTTCTTTGTTAAGTATCTATCTGGTTGACCTGTCCGTTGATGAGAGAGGAGTGTTGAAATCTCCTACTATTAGTGTGTGGGGTTTGATGTGTGCTTTGAGTTCTAGTAATGCTTCTTTTACGTATGTGAGTGTTTTTATATTAGGGTCATAGATATTCAGGATTGAGACTTCATCTTGATGAGTTTTTCCTGTTATAAGTATGAAGTGTCCATCTCCATATCTTCTGATTAATTTTAGTTTGAAATCGATTTTGTTAGATATTAGGATAGACACATCTGCTTGTTTTTAGGGCCTTTTGATTGAAAAATCTTTTCCCAACCCTTTACTCTGAGATAATGTCTGTCATTGTGTTTGAGGTGTGTTTCTTGTAAACAGAAGAATGTTGGATCCTGTTTTTATATCTATTCTCTTAACCTGTGCCTTTTTATAAGTGAGTTGAATCCATTGATATTAATCATTATTAATGACCAGTGCTTGTTAACTCTGGTTATTTTCTTTTTGCTGGTAGGCTTTGTGTTTCTCCCTTTTTTGAGTTTTGCTGGTGGAGGGTTTTTAGATGTCTGTGTTATTATGGTTGTTGTTAGCTTCCTTTCATTGTGGTTTTCCTTCTAGTACTTTCTGTAAGGCTGGATTTATGGCTATATATTGCTTAAATTTGTTTTTATCCTGGAATATCTTGTTTTCTCCATCAATGGTGAAAGAAAGCTTTGCTGGGTATAGTAGTCTGGGCTTGCATCCATTGTCTCTTAGTGTCTGCATCACATCTATCCAAGAACTTCTGGCTTTCATAGTTTCCATAGAGAAGTCAGGTGTAATTCTGAGAGGTTTACCCTTTTATGTTACTTGACTTTTTCCTTGAAGCTCTTAATATTCTTTCTTTAATCTGTATGTTTTGTGTTTTGATTATTATATGGTGAAGGGATTTTTTTTTTGATCCAGCCTATTTGTTGTTCTGTATGCTTCTTGAACCTTCATGGGAATATCATTCTTTAGGTTGGGAAAGTTTTCTTCAATAATTTTGTTGAATATATTTTCTGGGCCTTTGAAGTGGAATTCTTCTCCTTCTTCTACCCTTACTATTCTTAGGTTTGGTCTTTCCATGGTGTCCCAGATTTCCTGGATGTTTTGTGTTATGAATTTCTTGGATTTGTTGTTTTCTTTGATTACTGAATTTATTTTCTCTATCTTATCTTCAGCTTCTGATATTCTTTCTTCTATGTCTTGTATTATGTTGGTTATACTTGTCTCTGTGGTTCCCATTTGTTTATCCAGATTTTCCATATCCTGCCATCTCTCGGTTTGTGTTTTCTTCATTGCCTCCATTTCAGTTTTCAAGCTTTGAACTGTTTCCATTACCTGCTTGATTGCTTTTTCTTGGTTTTCTATGGTATCTTTAAGGAATTTATTCATTTCTTCTAACTTTTTGTTAGTTTTCTCATCCCTTTCTTTAAAGGAGTTTTTCACCTCTTCTTTAAAGGTCTCTATCACTTTCATAAGGTTACGTTTAAAGTCAATTTCTTCTACGTCTGCTGGGTTAGGTTGCTCAGGTTTTACTGTTGCATTCTCGCTGGATTCTGGAGTTATCATGTTGCTTTTCAGGTTGTTGGAGGAATTCTTGGATTGGGGCCTGCCCATCTCTTCCTTCGAATGTGTTCAGGAGACTCTCGGTGGCTTGGTCTCTTGGTCCGGGTGTATCTGCCAGCACTGGATCAAGACCCCTTGCTGGCCCAGGACTTCGCGGTCAAAAGGGTGGGCTTGGTAAAAGTTGCCTGCTCTTCCCCGCTCTGCTCTGTGGGACAAGGGGACCCCTGTAGCCCTGTGCTCACCCTTCTCCTAAAGCCTCATCCCGGAAGCAGGCTGAGTTCGGGGAAGCTAGGACCCTGAAGATGGAAAGGGGTGCCAGGGGGTGGGATAAGCAGAAAAGCCAGTAGGGCGGGCTTGGTAAGTGGGATGAACTTTTAAACAATTTAGATCAATAGTAACTGCACAACCTATCTTGAGATGAAATGAATATTTCTTGACAAAATGCTGCAAATCAGAGTGTAATATCCATGTTTCTCTCTTTAAAACATAGCCTAATAGAAAGTTAATTTTATGATTTAGATTTTAATTTTATGCTTTAAACATATATAAAAATAAATAGTTTATTCAACTATCATGCTATGCATTAAACTGTGTTCCTATAAAGTATGTATTCAATTTTGAGAATTAGTATATCAAATTGAAACATAATATATATTTTACTTAATACAATTTCTTATAAATTTTTGTGTAACAATTGTATGTCTGCCATGAGAAAAGAAAAAAATCATTCTGAAAGTGGTTAACTTATAATAGCAAAACTATTAGAAAGTACTTTGGTTCCTGTAGAACATTGCTTCTTCCTTATCTATGAAACATTTTATACTCACTAAGCACTACTGTGTGATAATTGTGTACTGTAGATAGGAATCAAGGACTGATTGCAGAAATAATTTTTGTGGTAGATTATGAAAGAAACTTGAACGAGGTGAACACAACAATTAAATTAATTTTATCACAATTAAAACAAAAATGGAGAAATTAAAATCACATACTAAAAATACGTAATTTTCTTATTATTTTAACAAGTGCTCTCAAATTTCCTTTGTGACAACATTTAGAATTTCAAAGAATGGCTTTGCATCTTTCTGAATTATTTCATGTAATTAAGAGGTCTACCCTGTAACAAACTGAACTTAAAACTAAATGAATAGCCTATGTGTGATTACTACAAATTCTTTTCAATGTCTTCTGAGCATTCTTCCATATGAGGAATATCTGTGTGTTATATATTAAAATGATTTATATTTTACAAATGAATATCTTTACAGTAAAACCTAATATGTTGTAAAATTTTGTGCCATATATTATAGGAAGAGCTTATTTATTTGTTTACTACTCAAATGACAAAAAAAAACTAATGGCTTGGAAAAATATTTTTCTCAATATTAGCACACTAACTGATTATTTTGCCAATTCATTTGCAACATTGTTTTAAAAAATACATTTACTAGTAATTACTTCTTTTTGTTTATTTTTCTGTCAAACCCTACTTTCTTCCCTCTTATCCTCCATTCCTTTCCTACTTTCCTTTCTGCATCCTAAGCTGATACATAAAATAGAGCATTTTGAAATATACATTGATTATGAAATGAATAAATATAGCTAATTAATATAAACATTGCCTCAATTAACTCATTTTGTGGTAGGAAAACGTTACATTAACTTGCAGCATTTTCAACAATATAATGCAGAAGAGTTACTTAAATCCTAGAGTATTTTGATGAATTTAACCAATGTATACTTTGAACTTATTTTGCCGAAATAAAATTTTATACCTTTGGAATACTTCCACACCCAGGCATTCAGCCCTGGGTAAAATCCATTATACTCTCAGCTTCTGGACAGAAGAATTCAACATTTCCACAGATGAATAAATAAGATTATATGACATTTATCTCTCCAGTCTTGATTTGTTCCACTGAAAGTAATGTGTTCCCTACTCATCCAAATTCTGACAACTGAAAGGACTTTCTTCTTTTAATAGCTGACTCATCTTTCAATATGTACATGCGCATTTCCTTTATTCATTCCCTGGTGTGCAGGCAAAGATTGATACTAAGTCTTAATTTGGGAATAGCTCAATCATAAACATTTTCATACAGATATCTTTTTGTCATACTTATTTCATTTACTTTGATTAAATATCTAGAAAAGAAATGTCTTTTTTATGAACCTCTAAGGTGTTGTGGATACTGAATTACCAATCTAAATCTCTCTTAGCAGTATTTGAGAGATTCCTTTTCTCCACAGCTTTACTATGACGTGTTTGCCACTTTTGTAACAACCATTCTCTGAGAGGTAAATTGTGATATCTCCTTTGGTTTCCCATCACTACCTTATATTATAGTAGATAATTTTTAAAATTACTGCCTGTCATCTGTATGCCTCTTTTTCAACAAAAATTCAAGTCCTTTTGTCAGCTTTAAAACCAATCTATTTATTTTGTTATTATGTAGTATTTCATATTATGGGTGTTAGTGCATTGTCTGAAGTACTTTGCATATATATTCTATTCCATAAGACAGCTATATACATTATTCTTTCCTTTCAGACTCTGAAGAATCTTATTTAGGTATAATTCTGTTTACTAGCATTTGTTCCTTGTACATATACCAGATTAATGAAGAACTCTGTCTATATTTTTATTTTAGTTATAAAAGTAGACAATTTTTTTTAACAAAAGATGATTGCATTCTACATTTACCTAAAGGAAAGAATAATAAATATTACCATAACTCAAAATTTGCATAAGAACTCTTGGGTGTAAACTACTAACAGGAATTCCAACAGATAGTACAAATCACTACATTTGAAAGTCACTTCATGAGTGATGTAAGAGATAAAACTAAGGAGGTAAATTTTGCTTACTTTCTGACTATACAAAAACGAAAGCACTTGCCTAGTCAACAGCTAATGCTGAGGAACTAATGCTTGATTTTCTTTTACTTAATAGCTAATATTGACTTATAAGTGAATACATACAGTTTTTGTCTTGGTCTGGGTTACATCAGTAAGGGTGCTTTTCTCTAATTTTATCCAATTGTCTGCAAATTGCATGGTGTTATCATTTTACCAGCTGAGTAATATTCCATTGTCTAAATGTATTTTACTTTTTACCATTCTTTTCTCATTTTTGGAGGGGAGTTCAAGACAGGGTTTCTCTGTAGCTTTGGAGCCAAACCTGGAATGTACTCTATAGACCAGGATGGCCTCAAACTCACAGAGATCTGTCTGTCGCTGCCTTCCAAATTCTGGGATTAAAGGCATGTGCCACCACTGCCTGGCTTTCTTCCTCCATTCTTAAAATGCCTAAGCCACCCACAGTGCCCTGACATCATCTTGAATTAATCAACTCACAGCCATTGTTTCACTATGAAACGCTCTCACTCGATTCTTTCCAAACTTAAATGTAAGTCTAAGATCCATCTTTGTGACTCATGGTTGCTCCAGCTGTTCAAGCTGTTTTGGTTTTCACCCAACCCTCTCAAAATAGGATGAATTCTCTATTTTCACTTCCCAGTGTCACATTTATCTGTCAGTTAAAGATTTTATTTCTTCCCCTTCTGCTAAATTACCCAAACCCTTCCTTTCCGAAACTCAATTTTCCATTATCTATCTTGACTGCCACATTCAGCACCAGTGGTCACTTTTGCTTCACTATTCGTCTTATTCTATTCAAAGACACCATTCTATGTATAATTAGCAAGTACTGAAGAAGGAAAAAACTTCACTGACCTGATGTTTATTGAGAGTAACTACTTCCCATCTACTTCTCTCTACAATAATTGATCACTTGTCCTCTATAAAAGACACTGATGACTCAAATTGACAAACATGGATAATGAATAATATATGACAACAGAATGCCATGTAAACATGGCATCGGGATGAAAATGTGTTGTAAATGACTTTGCTAATAAGGATTTTGACTTGTCTGGAGAAGTCTGTGGTTTAGATGACAAGTTAGATAGGTTTAATACTCAGTATTAAAATACTCTCTTATATTTTAAATTAAGAAACAAAATAGAGAACAAACTGCCCTCTTAAACACTGATTACCAAATGGTCAACTTAAATTGGAAACTATTTTGATATCATTACATTTTCTTCTTTAGAAATGAGTTTTTGGGTTATTGTCTAATTATGAAGCCCCATAGTTTATTTAAGGATTCTTATCAAATGACTATGTATGTAGTGAGTTTAGTTTGTACTAGCTTGCCTACCTAAACACACACACTCTCTCTCTCTCTCTCTTTCCCTCCCTTCCTCGTTCTCCTCCTCCTCATCCTCCTTCTAGGGAGGCAGGGAAGAAAGGAATGACTAATGGCTGTTCTTTGAAGAGCTGGATTCTGTGATTTGTCTTCTCTGAATGCTAGCACAAAGCTCTTCTATGTCTGTGACTGTGACCTTTTGTATAGGCCTTGGAAAGCTGCCAGATTTTCACTTTAGGAAATACTGCTCTGGGGTACATTGATTATAGTGTAGTTATTAACACTTGATTATAGGTCTTAAGAATTGTATTTAGAGACTTCAATACATTATGGATCACACTGTTCCATGTGCACATTTTGAAATATGACTTTCCTTGAGATTCTAGACAGGGACATTTTAAATGTTCACATCTTTGGCACTCCATTGTTGCTTTCATATAGATTTTCAGTTTCATAATTTCCTAAGATTTGACGTTCTGCACAGTTACTGAAGCCAGTCCCTTTGCTCAAGGGAGTGTGGGGCTACAAGAATCTTTTATTGTGTAATTGCAGTGCACAATGTTTATATAGCTGTTCTTTAAGTTTGTCATAAGAAACTGTAACTAGGTTTTATTCTTTGTATTAACAAATACAAATAGTAACAAATGAAAGTAGTTTACCAAGGGTAATAGCTAATAATTCACAAGACATAATTCTGGAAAAAATTCTTTGATTTTTTTGTAATTGTGCTCATGATGATGTGGCAAGATCAGCAGAGGATTATATTCTTCAACAACAGCAGTGAGACAAACTTACCTTTGTACGCTAATGAAGAGAGTCACACACCTTGACTGCTTTCCCAAAGACATTATTATAATGTTTATAAGCATCAAATTTTCCATATATTTATTTTAAACTTAAAATTGTTACCATAAAATTACTCAGAGCCATCTCTTTTGCTATGATTGTATATTTCCATTTGATTGCAGAGAGGTTGTGCGTTGAAAACAAAATTACAGCACAGTGATTTTCTTGCCATTAGTTTAGAGATGCAGTTTTATATGTTTTGTTATTTTCTCCATTACTATGGACAGAGAAACAGTCTGTGAGTGTGTATAGATTTTAAGAAAAGTGCAATGGCACCTCTCTTTGTGTGGAGAGGTATCTATGTGTGTGTGCATGTATTATGTATATATATATATATGTGTGTGTGTGTGTGTATGTATATATATGTGTGTGTGTGTATTAAGGTATAATTGCTTTGGGTTTATTTTTATTTTTTATTCAAGAAATTAATTTTTATATTTTCCATCCACTAACTCTCTCCATATACTCTGACCCCATGCAAAGCAATAATCTGATAATATCTCTTACATTTTAAGAGATTAGAAATTTTGGCTGTACGTCAAAATCAGAATTCATAGTATATCTTGAAATTACTTTAAAGTTAATTCTGCTAGTCTACTGTGTACTTAAACTGTTTGTACAACCTACCTTTAAGATAACAACTTAACAATCACTATTACTTGCCTTTGGTTTCCTGTATAGTCATATTTACTTGCATAGCAGTAAGTTTAAGCAATGTTTCCTTTTAAGCCTGTGATCCAGATAATGCATGTAAATGATTTTTCTGAAAGCAGCAAATAGATAAGTTAAAAGTGACTTCCTAAAAATCTAACATAAAGGAGGTTAAAAGCAATCATTTATGAATATTGGCTGATGAACAATGATAGTTGTCAATTTAGCCATTTTGGATTACCTGGAGACAGAGTACATTATATTAAGATAAGGTAATGCTCTTCATTTCTTTCCTTGTATGATGCTTCCTGTGCTGTTCATGAAATACAGAATGAAGTCTTATGTAAGGAAAAGACAGACATCACTGACAGGATGCTCACATAATAGTTACACATTGTAATATACTTAGTATTTGTATTAGAGAAACAAAGGGACAGACAGACACATAAGACAGCCTCAGTCACATATAGATTCAGATTCACACAACAAACTAGAAGAGACTGAAAGACAGAGAAAACAAAGTAGATAATTCAAATATGTACTTGCTGTTTGTTAAATGACTCCAGAGGGAAAGTATAGTCAATTAGTAATGCATTATAATACCCTTATAATCCTACTTACCTAACCAAAAGCATGACCTTTTACCCATCTCTGATGGGGTGATAGTGGAGGGTACAAAGCAGAGCAAAGTCTGTTTTGTATTTGCCAAACTACTCCCAAATATAAGCCCTGCCCTAGGGTGTTTAATATTCCCAGTGACATGCCACTGTAGAAAACTGGACATTCCCCTCTTGGCTTATATCAATATCAAATAACGTCTTGGTTAGGAGTGGGGATTTTTGTTGTTGTCTTTGTTTTTTTTTTTAATTTGTTTTGTACAGCTAAGGTATTGTTTGATTTGAACTTGTTCAAGTCATACACATACTATCATAATCTCTGAGAGTTCAGATGTGTGACCATCCTGTTGTATCTGGAAAATGCTATTTCTTTGCATTTTTCTACCATCTCTGGATTTTACAGTTTTTCTACCTAATTTTCTATGCATGGTTTTTAGTATAAGACATTACAATGAAACAAACAATTCTTTTCAACTGTCATCCAAGAAAACTCTTACTTATATAATGGTTCAAATTTATCTGAAATGGGTAAGTCATGGTGAGAAAGATCTGGTTAAGTACAGTCATTGATAATAGATCCTGAACTTTTTAAACTTTTATAATATGTTCAGGTTGATTTCTTAAGTTTAAATTAAGCAAAAATGTAATTCTCATCAACTGCCGCTTTAACTCATTTTTTTTGTTCAGGATTGTTTTTGGATTATTCTTAACAAAAGGAGTGCATTTACTCTGAACAGTACCAGGAATAGTTTTAGAATCAGAGTATAATTGAATCACTGCAACTGTGTACTTGCTCATTTTATATTCTGGTTTTGGTTACTTTACACTTATTTCTGGTGTCATTTCATTAAATTGGATTTTTTTATATTTATTTATTTTTTCCATACATTGTTTTGTTTTATTTTTTCCATTCAAGAACATAATTAAAGAAATAAATTTTTTTTTCCTTTCTTCCCCTTCTCCCGGTCCCCTCCCACTACCCCCCCACCCCTCCTCCCTCCCCCTTCTTCCTTGAAAGAGGGCATGGTGCCCTGCCCTGTTGGAAGTCCAAGGCCCACCCCCAT
>PVIU01029787.1:0-17042 GCA_004026605.1 Ondatra zibethicus | reverse complement strand
AGCGGCGCCCAACAGAGCCGAGCCTCACCCTCTCTCCAGACAGGCTCCCCAGCAGGGCCTCGCCCAGGACGCGGGACACCCGCGGCTCTCCCCTCTGCCCGCCGCCGCGCTCCGCCCGCTCCCGCCGACCCGGCCCCGCCCCGGTACCTGAGCGTGGGCCCGATACAGGCCGTGTCTGTGCTCTCGATCTCCCTCAGGAACCGCTCATGCTCCCCGGCCGTTTCCAGGGTCCCCTCCGCCATCATCGCGCGGCCAACACTCAGCGAGGACCCTCGCACCTGCAGCCTAGGTTCCGCCGCAGCTGGGCCAGCACCCCGCAGCGCGACCCCGCCCTCGGATGCCACGCCCTCCGGCGACTGCTCGGGCTCCAGCCTCGCGCACTGCCGCCTGGGATTTGTAGTTCGCTGAGTCAGGCCGAGCTGCATTCTGTCCATCACTGGTGGGATCTGTGCTAATAGCTGCGACCTTGATGTAGACCCAGAGCACTTTACGACACCTGTATACAGTGACACCAAATCAGGCAGTGGTATTAACTCTGCACAAGTTTTTAATGTGTACGGGTATTTTGCATGCATATATATCTGCACTACATGCTTGCCTGGTACCCCAGGAAGCCAGAAGAGGGTGTCAGATCACCTGGGATTGCAGCTGCAGATGGTTGTGAGGCGCCCTGTGGCGCAGGGAATGGAACTCCAATCGTCTGGAAGAGTTATAAATGCTCTTATCAACTGAGCCTTCTCCACAGTTCCTAAATATGAAGCCCAGGTTGTCCTGGAACTCAAGATCCTCCTGCCTCCACCTCTTTTTATTTCTTTGAAATTATAATTACAAGGTTTCTCCCTTCCCTTTCCTCCCTCCAAGGCCTTCCATATACCCATCCCCACTCTCCTTCAAGAAATGGTCTCTCTTTTTACTGCAATCACATGCATACACAAATACAAACATACATATGCATATATATATGTACGTATTCCTATGTAACCTCTTCCGTTTGTATAACTTAACATGTATTATGTTTGCAGGGATGACAATTTTTTGCGTCCACCTCTTTTTTATCCGTTTATTTTACATCCTGACCCCCCCCCCATCGTCCTCTCTCCCATTCTACCAGCCCTACCATCCCTGAATCCCCTCCTCTTTCATCTCCATCCAGGAAAGGGCAGGTATCCTAGGATTATCAATAAAACATGGCATATCAAGTTGCAGTAGGACTGAGCACCTCCCCATGTATTAAGGCTGGGCAAGGCAACCCAGTATGAGAAGTAGGGTCTCAGAAGCCAGTAAAGAGTCGGAGACTGACCCGGTTCCCGGTATTAGGAGTCCAATACTACACAACTGTAGAGGACCAAGCTACACAACTGTAGAATATGCAGAGTGCCTATGTCGGTCCCATGCAGGCTCCCTGGTTGTCGGTTCAGTCTCTGCGAGTCCTTATGAAGTTAGTTGACTGGGTGAGCCTTTCCACAGTGTCCTGATCCCTCTGGCTCCTACACTTCTTTCTCCTCCTCCTCTGCAGGATTCACGGACTCCACTTAATATTTGGCTGTGGGTCTCGGCATCTGCCTCCATCAGTTGTTGATAACACCTCTCTGATGACAATTGGGCCAAGCACCAATCTGGTCACAGGAGACAACAAGTTCAGGCTACTTATCCACTGTTGCTAGGCGTCTAAGATGGATCCTCCCCATAGATTCCTGGGAGAGTCATCAGTGCCAACCCCAAAATGCCACCCCTACAAAACCCCCTCAGCACTCTCCCTCCTCATACCCTCCAACCAGATTGCTCAAGTTGCCATCTCCACCTGCTCTCAGTCCACTCATGAAATCTCTGTTTCCCCTTCCCAGGAAGATCCATGTGCCTCCATCTTCCCTCCACCCACCGTGAACTCTCCTTATTAACTAGTTTCTATGGGTCTGTGGATTGTAGTATAGTTAGCCTTTATTTTACAGGTAATATACACTTATGCGTGAGTACATGCCATGTGTGCCTTTCTCAGTCTGGGTTACCTCACTCAGGATGATTTTTTTTTTATAGCTCACCCACTTGCTTTCAAATTTCCTGGTGTCCTTGTTTTTCACAGCTGAGTAATAATTCCACTGTGTAAATGAACCACATTTTCTTTATCCATTCCTCAGTATAGGGACATGAAGATTGTTTCCAGGTTCTGACTACTACAAATAAAACTGCCATAAACATAGTTGAGCAAGTGTCCTTGGGGTATGATTGAGCATCCTTTGGGTATATGCCCAAGAGCAGTACAGCTGAGGCTTGTGGTAAGTTGATTCCCAGTTTTCTGAGGAATCACCACATTGACTTCCAAAGTGGCTGTAAAAGTTCACAGTCCCACCAGCAATGGAGGAGTGTTCCCCTTGTTCCACACCCTCTTCAGCATGTCCCTTGTGTTTTTGATCTCAGCCATTCTGACAGGTATAAGATGGAATATCAGAGTCGTTTTGATTTGCATTTCTCTGATGACTAAGGATGTTAAACATCTCAAGTATTTCTCAGTCATTTTAGATTCTTTTGTTTAGAATTCTCTGCTTATATCTGCACCCCATTTTTAATCGGACTATTTGGTTTGTTGATACCTAGTTTCTTGAGTTCTCTATATATTTTAGACATCAGGCCTCTGTCAGATATTAGTTTGGTGAAGATCTTGTCCCATTCTATAAACTGCCATTTTCTCCTATTGATGGTGTTTTTTGCCTTACAGAAACTTCAATATCATGAGGTTCTACTTATTATCTGTTGTATATTGTGCTGTTGGTATTCTGTTCAAGAAGTTGCCGTCTGTGCCATGCATTTGAAATTATTTCCCACTTTTCTATCAGGTTCAGTGTACTTGTTTTATATTGAGGTCTTTGATCCATTTGGACTTGAGTTTTGTTCACGGTGATAAATATGGATCTATTTGCATTCTTCTACATGCTGACATCCAGCTGAAGATGCTTTGTTTTTCCATTGTATAATTTTGGCTTCTTTGCTGAAAATCAGATGTCCATGGATGTCTTTACATCTGGGTCCTCAACTCGATTCCATTGGTCCATGTGTCTGTTTTCATGACAACACTGCCTCCACCTCTTAATCATATCCTACCAGCAAGCCCCACCACAACCAGTTAGTTTGGGTTTTGGTTTTGTTTGGAGACCAAACTTGCTGACCATAGCTGACCTGAAACTTGCTATGTAGATCAGGTTGGCCCCAAACTCATAAGTACCTACCTGCCTCTGCCCTCTAAGCTCTGGGTTTAAAGATATGTACCACCACACCTGTTCTTTTTAATTAAAATAAAATCACATCATTTCCCTTTCCTTCCTCCCACTCCATCTATGCACTACCCCAACATCTCCCAAGTTCCTGGCCTCCTCCTCCTCTCTCTCTCTCTCTCTCTCTCTCTCTCTCTGTGTGTGTGTGTGTGTGTGTGTGTGCGCGCGCGTGTGCATACACAAATATATAGAGAGATACAACACTGTCAGTGTTGGATATACATGATTTCAAGACTGCCACTTGGTAGCCGGGCCATGGTGGCACACACCTTTAATACCCACGCTCAGGAGGTAGAGACAGCCATATCTCTATGAGTTCGAGGCCAGCCTGGTCTACAAGAGCTAGTTCCAGGACAGGCTCCAAAGCTACAGAGAAACCCTGTCTTGAAAAACCAAAAGAGACAGAGAGGGAGGGAGGGAGGGAGGGAGAGAGGGAGGGAGGCAGGGAGAGAGAGAGAGAGAGAGAGAGAGAGAGAGAGAGAGAGAGAGAGAGAGAGAAGACTGGCCACTTGATATTGGAGAACCAACTTGGAGGCTCCCATGGGGAAAGACTCCTCCCTCCCTCCCTCTCTTTCTCAGCTTTTAGTTCTTTTCTAGGGCTGGGCACCATGTGTTCCCGCTTCCGCACCAGCTTGTCTATTGTTGTTTTCCTCATTCAGGTCTTGTTTAAGCAGCCATACAGTTGCATTATCACAGGTTTAGCTTCCCTGTGGCTTCTAGGAGTCACGAACTCATAGCAGCATTCCTGATCTCTGGCTTTTGAAATCTTTCCGACACTCTCTCCTGAAATGTTCCCTGAGTCTTGGGCACAGGAGTTGTGTTGTAGTTCAATCCACTGGGGCTGGGCACCCATGATCAGTTGCTCTCTGTATTTTGGCTACTTGTGTTCTGTAATGGTTGCTGTCTGTTGCAAAGAGAAGTTCTTTGGTGAGGTTGGGAGCGACTTATAAGGTATTTAAAAGGTGTTTAGGAATTATACTGGGTTAATATATTAGCAGTAGTAGACGCTCCTCTATGATCCATAACCTCACTAGCCCAATGGGTGACTAAGTTTCAGTACCAGGCATGATTTTCCCCACACTCCCACCCCCAAAGTGGGCTTTAAATCCCTTTAGACAACTTCTGGTTACCACCGAAATAAAGGGTGCCGCGAATGCACCTTTACAGAGATTTTCTATGCTGGTGGTTGCTGTACTTCGTAGGACTATTGGCTGCTTCATTATCTCAGTATTTTGAAAAATACCTTTCAGTTCTATGAAAGTTAGTCCTCGGGGAGGAGACTTTCAGGGCAGATCCAGCTCTGAGTCTAATGTCTAAAGTGCATAGTGTATTCAGCAATAGAAATTTAGCCCCAACCTCTGGTAATCAAGGGCAATGACAACAGCCTGTACTGTTTCAGGAGTCTCTAACTAACTAACTAACTAACTAACACTCAAAAGGTGGTTTCTCACATCTGTTACTGGGGTTCTTTATTAGGTAGTTTATAGCTCTTGAGGGGAATATTGTCAGTCCAAGTGGCTTTAATCTCATTTAAAATATTTCTTCGTTTGTATACACACATTTGTATTATTGTAATTTTGGGTAAATGAAAAATAGGATGTCAAGCATCCCTAGGAGCCAGGTTCGGTGGCACATGTCATTAATCCCAGCACTCAGGAGGCAAAGGTAGGCAGATCTCAGTACCAGTAGGTGAGTGAGACAGGAGGGTCATTGTGAGCTGGAGGCCAACCAGGTGCATGCTGAGTTCCATGCCAGCTTGGGCGGGAGAGTGACACCCTACTGAAAGATGGGAGGGAGGGAGGGAGAAGGGGAGGAAAGGGAATGAAGGATAGAGGGAAGGAAAAGAGAAGGAAGAAGGAAATGAAGGAAGGAAATAGAAAAGGAAGGAATGAAGGAACGAAGGAAGGAAGGAAGGAAAGAAAGAGAAGGAAAAAAGAAAGCTACCAATATACCTTGGGGAGAAATTGTGCCACAGAGTGAATGCATTTGTGTTTTATTCTAAAGTTCCACTACTCTAACAGTTCATATATCAAAAGCACCTAGAAAAATATATTTATGCTTTTTAAATACAGACTAAAGGTCCTACCTCTGGAAACTTTTGATCCAGCCAATTGCATTTTTTTACTGTGTGTATGTGTAAGTTTGTGTGTGTGTGTGTGTGTGTGTGTGTGTGTGTGTGTGTGTGTGTGTGTGTGTGTGATAAAGGACGATTTGGAAGGCTTACTAGAGAGCAGGCAAGTTGAACATTACATCTACAGAGAACAGTGTTGCTGTCAATCAAAGAAGGCATGTGAGAAGCAAAGTGGAAAGTTGAGAGTAAAGAACTTGGGCCACAGATATGGGATTGTATTAACTGTTCATTAAATAGAAAGACGCTTGAGGCTGGAGAAACAGCTCACAGCACTTGCTGGTCTTGCAGAGGACCCCGGTTAGATTCCCTATACCTATGCAGTGGCTTACAACCATCTGTAACTCCAGTTCCAAGGAATTCAGTGCCCTCTTCTGGCCTCCGTAGGCCCCAGGCACACAAGAGGTGCATGTACATACATGCAGGCAAAACAGTCACATAAAACAAAAAAAAATGAGTCTTTATATAAAAAAGATACTTGACAGATATAAATTTATTTCTAAATCATAGTTCATAGAGAAAAAGCAAAGTATGAAACAAGATTATGTTCCCACTCCTTTAGATTGTTTATCTTGTGTTTTCACACTATGTAGACCAGACTGATCTCAAACACAGAGATCTATCCAATTCTGCTGGAATTAAAAGTATGCACCACCATGCCTGACCCTGCTCATTTTTGTTTTTTAGATTTATTTTATTATATGGTATGCCTGATACCCTTAGAGGTCACAACAGGAAGTTGGATTCACTAAAACTGGAGTTAAAGATGGTTATGAACTGCCATGTGAGTTCTGGGAACCAAACCCAGGTCCTCTGCAAGAACAATAAGTACTCTTAACTGTTAAGCCAGTTCTTCACACCCTCCCTCCTTTTTTAAGAAAAAAAAATTCATGTATAGCTGGGCATGGTAGCACATACCTGTAATTCCACCTCTTGGGAGGTGAACGTGGATTAGAGGCTAGCCTGTGCTACATGAGAGCCTGTTGTAAAAGGACAAATAAAAATTCATATGTATAAATATATACATATATACATTCAACATTTTAGAGGTAAAATATTTCCAGAAAAATACCCAAAAATCTGTGAACAGAAGTAGCAGTCAGGAGGCAAAAGGACAGCAACTTTATTTCTCTTACACATACTCAGCTTCCTCTAGAACATGGTGGTTCTCAACGAGAAACACATTAACAGTAAACAGACAGCAAAAAGCATTCCGAGTTCTGGTTTGCAGGAAGAAACAAGTTGCTAAACCTGTCAGATTCCACACACTCCCTGGCTGTCCTCATTTTAGTCTATTACTCATGCTTGAAACATTTCAACCTAGTGTGAAGATTAAGGACTTGGAGCTGTTCATATTTCTAAAGATCTCTTGAAATATGTCACAGGGTACCTTTTGGTCCCCAGTTAAGCATTTTACTCAGCAAAAAACTTTTCCTCCAGGAAGCAAACTGATCTGAAAGCCAGATAAGCCAGATGTGTATGGTAATGATAAAACCCACTTCTGCTAGCTCAGCAGTTTTGTGTTTGGTTGGATGGTTTTGTTTGTTGTTGTGTTTTGTTGGGTTTGTTTTTGCTTGTTTTTATTCATTTGTTTGAGATAGCAAAGAGGTCAGAGGCTCAGCATCTTATTAACAAGGGTGTGTGACTCCAAGCAGCTAATACAGAACTCTACTTTCAGTGAGTTCATGAGTACATGGCCATGTCATGCCCAGAAAGCTGCCTCCTGGGTGATAGGATGACAAGTGTGTGACTCTACACTGTGTTTTTAATAGAGTATTACATATTTATTCTTTGACAAGTTCATATATAAAAACAATGTGTCTTGATCATATGCTCTCCCAGCTATCTCTTTGCTCCCAGGCACCCCAACACATCCCTTCAACCTTTCACATCCTCTCCTTTTTTCTTTGTTAATAATCTACAGTGTCCAGTTAGTGCTGCCTATTGGAATGCTGACCTGTATTGTTGGCTTGATCTTGTGCGGATTCAGCGAGTTCAGTCAGTGGCCGTGTCGCGTCCAGAAGACAGTACTTCACAGCAGCACCCCTCCACTCTCCACTGCTTTCCCACCCCATCTTCTGAGATGTTGTTGCCTGCTCCTTTAGTGTGGTGAAGGAAAACATAACTTGGAGAGAATTTGCGTTTTATTTTAAAGTTCCCACTGATCCAATAGGCAATGATATCAGACACATCTAGAAACTTAAAACAATTTTCTTAATTTTTAAGATTATTTTTAAGATTTATTTTATCTTTCTGTGTAGGTTAGGTGTGCCTGTGTGTGTTCCCGTGTGTGTGTGTAATTGTGTGTATCACATGTGTGGGGTATCTGGATAGGTTGAAAGAGTGAAAGAGTATTAGACCCCCTGGAACTGGAGTTTCAGGTGGTTGTGAGCTCCCATTCATCAGTCATTAGTCATGAAAATGAATCACAGGCTTGCTTATGGGCAGTCTGATGAAGGCAGTTTCTTATTAAGGTTCTCTCTTCTCTAGTTTATGTCAAGTTCAAAAAAAAAACTGCATGAATCCTTTCTGCCTTGACTGGGTTGCTCCTGCTGGATACTCAGTGTATTCATGATCAGACTTTTCACCTCATTAGCCATGCATACTCCCAACACTAAGGGGAAAAAAGCCATAAACATCTACCTACAGGGATAGAAAGCTGTTAGGTCCCTCATTCTGATTAATCTGTCTACCTTTACCTCTGTCTAATCTCTACGGAATCTGCACTTTAATTCTGTCCTCCCAATTTCTATGGCATCTAGGAAACTTTTCCTTCTACCATCATGGTCCTCCACTGATCAAGAGACTAGATTGGTTAAATCATGGCTGTAGTATTCTCTTACGTAAAATAGGATTAAAATCTATACTGAGCAATATGAACAGATATTAGCATTAAAAGGAATTTTGGAGTTAGAAGGATGTTATTGGGAACACTGGAGATGAAAAATAAAAGGGTTTGCAGTTGGGTATAAGATTGTCAAGTTGACCAGAGAAGAGGAAGAACAAAGCTCCAGGGACAGAACCAGTGTCAGCAGGCCAGCTGGTTCCCCCAAAGCCTCCTTCCCTGGGGAATATATATGAGGAACTGCTGCCTTTTTCCATATTCTTATTTATGGTGTATCTAAATTCAATAACTAAATGATAAGTAATAATGATTTCTAACAAAACATTTCCCCCTCTTCCTGAAAAGAAACCACCCCAGACTTCCCCATGGATTAGGAGCAGAAGAGGAAGGAACCAAGAAAAGATTGCAGTTTAGTAGCTGTGACAGGAGTTAGCTCCTTGGTAAACTACAAATTGGTTATGTAAACTTGAAACAAAGAGAGGTTAGTCTAATTACTCCATCAAAAGGCTAAGACCAGCAGCACCTCCCAGGTGAGTAAAATACCCACCAAGACAGATGGTCAGCAGAAAACCAAGACAAACAAAATGTCAGAGAAGGGCAGAGAGAGCTTCAAAGTGTGACTACCCCTCATACTGGTTGAGGGGCCTATGATCATCTCACTGGCTGGGTTAGGAAAACATGCACAGAGCCTTGGGCCCTCCATTGATTAGACTTATTATAAGCCCAGAGAATTAACTAGTCTCTACCAAAATCACCTGAATCTTTGTTTAACTATTCTCATAAGTCCTGTAAAAAGCCCTTGGAAAGCATCTCAGGGGCTTTTCCCCTCTTGGACCCCCTCCCATGGTTGGGGGTTCCATTTTTCCCTTCATGCTCCTTAATAAGGCTTTGCACTCACTGTGCTTAACTCCATGTCATGTCTTCAATCTTCAGCCGCTTGAAACCATGAGCTGGGGAGTCACTGTCTCAGGTTCACTTCTGGTGACTGAATGAAAATGAGGACATGGCTGTTCTTTCATCAGTTGAGAAGGTTTTTATTGTAGGTACAAGGCAGAGAACAGCCAGAGGCATCTAGACAGTTCAGACTGAACATGGCCATGACAGGGAGAGATTGAGAGAGGAAGAGAAGAGAGAGGGACGAAGAAAGAGGGAAAATGGACAGAGAGGAGCCAAGGACCAACAGGAGAACCAAGAGCGTGCATACCCCAAATGGCTGTTATATAGGGATCAGAAAGTGGGAGGAGGGAAGCAAGCTCAGGGACTCGGAAGTGGTTTAAAGTGGGGGTGGTGGTGAGAAGTGCTGAGAGGAGCCAGAACTCTGTAATAGGTACTTGTGATGCCCAGAGAGACTGGTGGCCAGCGTTTGATATGTTAGATACTTCAGTTAGCCATTTGTCCCTGGTTTCTCTGAGACCTAACAGTGAACAGTGAGTGTATAGCATCCTAAGTCTCGCACATCTGAGTTGAGAAAAGTGCTATCATTCTCAAAAACCCACGTCAACAGCTTGGGTAGTGTTAAGAATTAGAAATAGTGAGTTATGAAATTAGAATCACTGAGTTATGAAACTCAGTGGTAAAGTGCATTTAGCACACCAAGGTATTGTGTTCAATACTCAGGAGAAAGAAAGAAAATCAGTCCCATGAAACTACTTGGCAAAGATGATCTTAAACTCCCCAAGTGCCCATCCGAAGGCATGTTTCCAGTCTTCATCTCCGCGAGTTGAAGTCACAGCCAGTTGTGAGCCATCCAATGTGAGTGTTGGGCACCAACTTGGGTCCTCTGCAAGAGCAGTGTATGTTCTAAACCACTGGCCCCTCTCTCCAGCCTCAGCCTCTGTTCTTGACATTGTTCTGCTGCCGTTCATTCTCTCTTCATTCTGGAAGACTCCGCTCTAGGGTCACCCTTCCCTCTGCGTGTCTTTTCCTATGATCTAATTTTCCCTCTTGGCTCAGCCTCCTGTGTCTACCCAGAAGTTCCCATGTGACATTTTTACTGTCTCCACCCTTAGGTCAGCTCTGTCCTTTACTGCAGAGGGGCTGAGAGCACAGACTGGTGTCAGGCAGTCTAGATTTTGTCAGTTCTACTAGGTCCCTGTCTTGTTTCCCTGTCAGTTGCTGTGGCAAAAATATACTGACAAAAACAGCATCGGGGAGAAAGGGTTTGTTCCAGCTCCCAGTTCCAGGCCACAGACCATCCCAGCAGACAAAGTTGGATGTGGAGGGGGAGTTAAGGCAACAGGATTTGAGAGTGGCTGGTCACATGACATCCACAGTTAGAAGAGAGCAATAAACTGTCAAAACTGTCGCTTGCTTGCTTGGACTCGGTTTGCCGTCTCTGTTTTGTACAGTCCAGGATGATGGATCCACCCGCAGTTAATGGGTCTTCCCACAGCAGTCAACCTGATAAAACAATTCACAGATATTCCCAGAGGCTAACCCTAACCTAGACAACCTTTCACAGGTATTCCCAAGGCTTACCTCTTAGGTGTCCATCATGGCTCTAGTCCTGCGATTTGGTAATTGTTAATCTCTGTAGAGTTTCCTTTCCCATTTTATGAAGTTGATGATGGTGCCCATCTTATATTGGTAAACTGATTGGTAGAAGCAAAGTACTTAAGAAAAATAATCTGTTTGTTTGTTTGTTTGGATGGTTTTGGTTTTTTTGAGACAGGATTTCTCTATAGGTTTAGAGCCTATACTGGAACTAGCTCTTGTAGACCAGGCTGGCCTCGAACTCACAGAGATCCACCTGCCTCTGCCTCCCGAGTGCTGGGATTAAAGGCATGCATCAACACTGCCCAGCAGAGAAAAAATGATCTTAATATTATTATTCACCTGCTTGACTCTACCACTTTAGCAAGGGGCTTTTAAGTGACACAGAAATTTGGAATACAAGCCAACAAGCCACACCCCACCTTTTCTTCATCTTGGTCTCAATTCTATTCTTGACCCTGGAGAGGGAATAATAGGCAGTTGTGAAACACCCAACCTAGGTACTGGGAACTGAACTTGGGTCCTCTGAAAGAGCAGTACATTCTCTTAACTGAGTCATCTGTCCAGCCCCTGTTGATATTTATTTTTTTTATTATTTATTGTTTTTTCTTTTCTTTTTTTTTTCTACAGCCTTCATAAGATTGGCTGTAGGCAAGCAAGCCTATAGGACATTTTCTTATTGATTGATGAAGGAGGGCCCAGCCCATTGTGGATGGTACCACTCCTTGGCAAGTGGTCCTGGGTGCTATACAAAAACAGGTTGAGCAATCTGTGCAGAACAAGATAGTAAGTAAACTACACTCCTTCATGGCTTCTGCATCAGCCCATGCCTCCAAGTTCCCACCCTGTTTGAGTTCCTGTCCTGACTTCCTTCAATGATGAACAGCCATGTGGAAGCAGAAGTCAAACAAATCCTTTGGTCCTTAAATTGCTTTGGACATGGTGTCTCATCACAGCATGGCAACCCTAGGACATTAAAGTTAGCTTGGGGAAGGGGGATATTGCTGGTAAATTCAGTGTCCTTATCAGGTTTCCAGGTGCCTCTCCCAGCGTCAGTCGCTGAGTCACATACTGCCTCTAGGCAGAGGTGCTCATTTAGAGGAACAAGAGCTCTCTGCTGACACCCTGGCCTCCAGCAAAGATAATCTGAGAACTGCTGGTTTGGGTCCCTGTCCTGCCTGAGCAGTTTATATCTCCTAGTCTAGTAAGTGTGACACCACACTTAGCACTAGTAGAAGAGTTCCTAGGGGAAGACATATGCCCCCCAACAAGGCCTAAACTTCCTGAGTTATCAACACCCTTCCTTCCTTCTGGCTCTTCTCACAAGTTGGGAGGGTCTGTGCAGGCAGACTGAACCCTGAAGGGAACTCTAGGCATTCTTTCTGTGTTTGCTGCTCTAGCAGGGTTGAGTCTATGAAGAGGCCTCCCTGGAGTCTGACCTCACTGGGTCCTCTGGGTGGTGATGTCACCTGCCGCTCTGCCTGGTTCATGAGTCCCACACTGACATCACCCCTGTTGCTTTGGGCTCAACCCATATGTTGTTGCCTGAGGCAACGACCATGTTTAGAATATGGAGAGTCCTCAGAATCTTTGCTCATGTATGAGTAACTTTTCTCTGTCTCACCCTGACTTCAGTGCCCTAAAATTATAAGCTTCACTCTGTACTTTCCTCCACTAGCAAACTGCCTGGAATCTCTAACAAGCCAGTCTAAATTAGGAAACACAGGGGATTAAAAAAAAGTTCCCTAGTGATCTTTATCAGACTGTAAGAGGGAAAGCTGAGTAGGAAGAAATTAGGACAACCTGTCAACTTTTCCAGTTATCTGACCTTCACAAGGCTGTCCCTGTTTCGTGCTGGAAATTCAAAGTGCTTTAGGATATTGTCAAATATTTCTCTGCTCTAATCACTGCTCAATTTCCTAGAATCTGCAGAGCTGTGTCTTTGGGTATACTTATCAGCTAACTGAGGGCTGGCAGCCACATGGAGCTTCAGGATGGGGCTGCTCAAGGTAAATCAGAGTTAGGACTTTCAGCCAGTCCTAGGGGAGCAGGCAAATGTCTAAGGTTAAGTTGATCTTTAGCAAATAACGATTTAGTGAATCACAGCAATGTAACAAAGCCTCTGTAAAAACCCAAGAGGACAGGTTATTATGGGAGCAGTCAGATGTTGAACACATGAAAATTCCTGCATAAGTGCTGTGTTTGCAGCTACAGAGGGGATTGGTCATGCTCCTCCACAGCTTCTTCCACCCCTGGCTTAAGGCAACTAGAGTCATATACTTATAACGTGCCTTGTAACTTCACTAAGCAGCTAAACTCCTACTTCACGATAGCACTAAGATAGGGCAATACAATCAGATCGGCTGCCAATCAGGCACAAAGTAACTCTAGCTGTAACTTGATATCGTATCTTGAACCAAACTGCTGAGTTCAGAGATTCCTCCCTTTCAAATTTGGCTACAGAACATTTCTGAAATCCATTAATGTTTCTCTATTAAGGCTGAAAGGAATCTTTAGTATTTAAGAACAGTAAGTGGCTGATGCTGGGAGGCCCCAAAACTTGTGCTGGAATGTCCAGTGCTATGGAACTGGAGTTAAGTGTACTTGCTGTTCTTGCAGAGGACCTAGGCCCAATTCCCACAATGATGGCTCACAACCATGGAACTCCAGTTCCAGGGAATCTAGCACTGTTGTCTGGCCTTCACAAGCACCAGGCGTGCACATGGTGCACATACATACATACGTGTAGGAAAAACACTCATGTATAAACTGACAACATGACCACTCAATAGTATGGTTAAGGGGAAGGTGTTTATTGTACATGAGAGGAGAGAGAGAGGGAGAGAGAGAGAGAGAAGAGGAGGAGGAGGAGGAGGAAGAAAGCAGGGCGGTGGTGTTGCATGCCCTTAATCCCAGCACTCGTGAGGCAAAAGCAGGTGGATCTCTGTGAGTTCGAGGCCAGCATGGTCTACAAGAGCTAGTTCCAGGACAGGCTCCAGAGCCACAGAGAAACCCTGTGTCGAAAAACAAAACAATAAATAAATAAATAACCATTCACAGAATTCACCTGTCTTAAAAATTCACAAAAACCTCACCAACACCCAAAAGTTGTTACATGAATCGTGGAAGCTCTGTGATAGGAAATCTTTTAAGAAGAAGTAGAAGAAGAAGAAGAAGAAGAAGAAGAAGAAGAAGAAGAAGAAGAAGAAGAAGAAGAAGAAGAAGAAGAAGAAGAAGAAGAAGAAGAAAGAAGAAGAAAGAAGAAGAAGGGAAGAAACAGAGAGAGAAACTGAAAGAAAGCAGAGAGGAGGAGGGAGAGAGACAGGGAGAGAGAAAAAGAAGGGGGGCAAAATAGCAGGGTTCCAAGGAGAATGAGTAGCTGAGGGAAGAGCCCAGGAGCTGGAAGGAGTTTAGGGAAGGCCAGGAGGATGCATGGACTCTGAAATGCATAGCAGGTACTGGTGATACTCAGGGACCCTGAAGGCCAGTGTGCACTCTGGCATGCTAATAGGCACTTCAGATAGCCGTTTGTCCCTTCTTGAATTTGAGGAAATGGAGTTTCCTTTGGACCTGACAACTCACACACATACAATAAAAGTAATAAACACCCAGTGCTAGTCCCTGTCAGTTCTACAAATGTGGAGAAAGGGTTTAGTAGAGTTGGCATTGGGGTGCAGGAATATGCTTGTTTTAGGAGGTTTATGGCCTGTGTCATTTTCTGGGGTTCCATCTAATGGTTCATCCTCGGTTTTCTTTAAGTCTCATACAGGAATTTAGCTGCCATGCTGAGCTGAGACATCAGGTTTCAGAAGATCCTCCATGATTAAGAACTCCCTGAGTTGTTTTATGGCTGGGGTCACAAAGATCAGGAATACCCTTGCAGTGAGCAGAGAGGCTCCTATGCTCGGGGTTAGCATTAAGTCAAAGGGGTTGGACCTTCTGAGGGAGATTTGGGCCTGAGACGGGGAAACATTATATTCATATGACTGAATTCAGTTCCTCTCTTAGCCATGTGGGAAAACACAACACAGAACCATAGTAGAGAGGGAAAACAGCCCTCACTCCACCCACAATCTGTGGTGCCTTAATCTTGACTTGCCAACCTCCAGGACCACAAGTAATCAATTTCTATTTTTTTTTTATAACTTACCAAACTGTGGAATTTTTGGAGATCAGGAAGAAGACCGAATGCCTGGATGTGGCTCCATCACCCACAGCTATGAGAAGGATGATTTGCTGTATAGACACTTCTGATTGACTTTTGTTTTGTTTTTTGTTTGTTTGTTTTCCAATACAGAGTTCTCTGTGTAGCCCTGACAGTCCAGAAACTAACTACATACCAGGCTGGCCTTGAACTCAAAGATCTGCTGGCCTCTGGCTTCCAAGTGCTGGGATTAAAGGGTGGGGGGGGGACCACCACCAGCCAGCAACTTTTTTTCTTGCTCATTTTCAGTATATCAACTCACTGTCTTCTGGAGTACTGAAACTGATTATATGCATGAGAGCACAGGTGCCCATCAGGGGTTCATATGTTTTGCATTTTCGTATTTGATTCCAAGTTAGTGTTTCCTAAGGATTAGGAGCTGTGGCATTGTTGGAGGAGGTGTGTCACTGGGGATGGGCTTTGAGGTTTCAAAAGTGCAGGCCAGGCCCCATCTCTCTCTCTCTCTCTTTCTCTCTCTCTCTCTCTCTCTCTCTCTCTCTCTCTCTCTCTCTCTCCTGCAGATCAGATGTAATCTCTTAACTATAACTACTGCCATAGTGCCATGCATGCCTGCTACCATGTTCCCTGCTATGGCGGTCCTGGACCAACCCTCTGAAAGTATAAGCGAGTCCCCAGTTAAATGCTTTTCTTTTACAAACTGCCTTGGCCATAGTGTCCCTTCACAGTGATAGAACAATAACTAAGATACTGGGTGACTTAATAGACCCAATCTGGTGCTGGTGTCCCAGGAAGATCCTAGAGAGCTTCCAGTTTTCAGGCCACATAGGAATCCGGAAGAAGTGGGTTCTAACTCCAGCTAAAGAAGGGCTCAGAATAGATAAACTTGTCAGTGAGAGTGTGCGCAAGCAGACAGAAAAAGCACAAACTACCTTCTTCCATGTCCTTCTGTGTGGGCTGCCACCTGAAGGTGAAGCCCAGCTTTAGAATGGATCCACTGACTCAGATGATCCAGATTTAGCCAAGTCTCCACCTCAACTAATTCAATAGAAGAAAATCCCTCTCAGGTGCACACAGCTGCCTGGGTCAGTTAATTCCTAACATGCTCAAGTTGACAACAAAGATTAGCCATCACAGCATCCCAATGTCAGCAAGACCACCATCTGTTTCCCCATAATCTGAGTGTAAAGAGAAGAAACTGACTTTCTCGAGTGTGCCTATGATGAGCTTTGTAAAGAGATAGTTATTAGAGCATTAGGGAGCTTGGTTTGCTGGGCTCTGCCAGCCATCTAGCATCCAGAAAGGACCACCCAGCGTTCTGAGCAGCAGCATCCTGGCTCATTTTCCTTGGTCTGGCCACCAGGATGCTCCTGCAGAGGTCAGATCTTCTATCTGCTTCTTCAACTAACTCTATGCTGCTTCTTCTTTTCTCTTCACCTTGTTTTATTGTTTGTTTGGTTTTTCTTTTCTTTATTTTTTTATAGACCGGGTTCTGCGGGTAGCCCAGGATTCCTGGAACAGCAAGTTCTACAATTGTAGATCAAGCTGACCTCACAGAGATCCACCTGCCTCTGCCTCCCAAGTGCTGGGATTAAAGGTCTACGCCACCTCCAGGCTGACCTTGTGCTTCTTTACCACTATTTTTACTTAAGTTTGTGCAGACACATTCACACATTATGCTTACACTTGTGTACGTGTGCATCAGTGTACGTATACAAGCTCAAGGTATGTGTGTCAAGCACAGGTGTTCAGTGTCAAATGTCAATTCATGGGTGCTGTTTTAACATTGTGTTTTAACACAAGGGTTTCTTAAGGCCAGTGAAGTTAGATGCATCTGCCTCAAAGGGTGGCACACACCTACAATCCTGGCACTTGGGAGGCAGAAGCAGGCAGATCTCTGTGAGTTCAAGGCCAGCCTGGTCTACACAGGAAGGGCTCACAGAGGCCTTGAGGCTGCTCTGCACAGGCAGCAGGCTTCACACCCAGCCATCTCCGGGCCCACTACCACTCACAGGCTTGATCACCCTCGTAGCCATCCACGCACTTATCTTTCACAAAACCCAGCAAATGGCTGTGGTGTGCTGGGTCTAGTCAAAGGTCATAGCATACAGCTTCTTCAGGCTCAGTTTGGAAAACGCCAACCCTAGC
>PVIU01029786.1:0-17041 GCA_004026605.1 Ondatra zibethicus | reverse complement strand
GATTTTCCATTTCCTGCCATCTCTCGGTTTGTGTTTTCTTCATTGCCTCCATTTCAGTTTTCAAGTTTTGAACTGTTTCAGTTACCTGTTTGATTGCTTTTTCTTGGTTTTCTAGGGTATCTTTGAGGAATTTATTCATTTCTTCTAACTTTTTGTTAGTTTTCTCATCCCTTTCAATAAAGGAGTTTTTCACCTCTTCATTAAAGGACTCTATAACTTTCATAAAGCTACGTTTAAAGTCAATTTCTTCTACTTCATCTGGGATAGGTTGCTCCAGCTTTCCTGTTCCATAATCGCTGGATTCTGGTGTTATCATGTTGCTTTTCAGGTTGTTGGATGAATCCTTTGATTGGCGCCTGCCCATCTCTTCTGAGAGTTGCCTGCTCTGCTCCTTTCGGCTCCGCTTGTCTCCCGGGGTCAGGGTCCAGATGAATCTGCGGAAGCTGGTTGGGCGAGGTTCCCGGTCCCAAGGGCAGGCTTACTGAGGGTTGCCCTCTCTGCACGGCTCGGCTCCGAGGGATAAAGGAGGCCCTCTAGCAGGGGGCTCGCCCTTCCCCCAAGGCCTCAGCCCGGATAGGCTGAGTTCGGGTGCAGTTGGGTCCACGCAGATGAGAAGGAGTGCCCAGGGGCGAGCAGGGTTGGGATAAGCAGCAAAGCCAGTAGAGGGGAGCCCTAAGTGGCCAGAAGGCCTCGGGGATGGGCTGGGGCCCACTTACCAGGGTCCAGATGAATCTGCAGAAGCTAGTTGGGCGAGGTTCCTGGTCCCAAGGGCAGGCTTCCTGAGGGTTGCCCGCTCTGCACAGCTTCTTACTGATTCTTTTGAGTTAATCTTGTATCCAGCCACATTACTGAAATTGTTTATCAGCTGTTGGAGTTCCCTGGTAGAATTTTGGGGGTCATGTATGTATACTATATCATATTCAAATAGTGAAAGTTTGCCTTCTTCCTTTCCAATTTGTATCCTCTTGATCTCCTTTTGTTGTCTTATTGCTCTAGCTAGAACTTCGAGTACTATATTAAATAGATATGGAAAGAGTGAACAGCCTTGTTTTGTTTCTGATTTTAGTGGAATCACTTTGAGTTTCCCTCCATTTAGTTTGATGTTGACTTGCTGTATATTGCTTTAATTATGTTTAGGTATGTTCCTTGTATCCCTAATCTCTCCAAGACCTTTATCATGAAGGGGTGTTAGATTTTGTCAAAGGCTTTCCAGCATCTAATGAGATGATCATATGATGCTTTTTCTTTCAATTTGTTTATATGGTGGATTACATTGTCAGATTTTCTTATGTTGAACCATCCCTGCATCTCTGGGATGAAGCCTACTTGATCATGGTGGATGATTTTTCTGATGCTTTCTTGAATTCAGTTTACCACTATTTTGAATACTTTTGCATCAGTGTTCATGAGGGAGATTGGTCTGTAATTCTCTCTCTTAGTTGCATTTTTTTTGTGTGGTTTGGGTACCAGGGTAACTGTCACCTTGTAAAAAGAGTTTGGCAATGTCCCTTCTGTTTCTGTTGTGTGGAACAATTTGAGGAGTATTGGTATTAGTTCTTCTTTGAAAGTATGGTAGAATTCTGTGCTCCAACCATCTGGCCCTGGGCTTTTCTTGGTTGTGAGATTTTTAATGACTGCTTCTATTTCTTTAGGGGTAATAGGTCTATTTAAATTGTTTATCTGGTCTTGATTTAATTTTGTTATGTGACACCTATCCAGAAATTTGTCCATTTCTTTTAGATTTTTCAATTTTGTAGAGTATAGGTTTTTAATGTATGACCTGATGATTCTCTGGATTTCCTCATTGTCTGTTCTTATGTTCCCCTTTTTATTTCTGTTCTTTTACTTCTGGGTCTCATCTTCTTTTATACTCTATTATGCTTAGCTTTTCAGCCTCTTTTTTTAAAAAAAAGATTTATTTATGTATTTTATGTATATGGGTGTTTTGCCTGCATGTATGTCTGCACACCAAAAGAGGACATCAGATCCGATGGGAGTACAGTTACAGATGGTTGTGAGCTGCCATGTGGGTGATGGGAATTGAAATCAGGAATTCTGAAAGAGCAGATAGGGCTTTTAACCACTGGCGTATTCCTCCAGCCCTCTTCTGCATTCATTTTTGTTATTGGCAATCACCTCCATGCTACAAATATTTCCCAATGCCTGTCCTGAGGCTCTTGGCTTCCATCTTCTAAATCTTAACTCTGCAAATTTTTAATAGCTTGGTAATTTGGTAATTCAATCAAGTTAAGTTGGCCTTTCTTGTTGTTTCTCCCAGCTTTTAAAAATTACTCATAATTGTTTTATTGGTCTGACACAACTTTGTGATCTGTTGTCCCAAAATGAAAATATAAAAGGCAAAAACCTGATCATGCCATTTCTTTCCTGAGCAACCTAATTTTTCTCCACCCCTCCCTTGATTTTGCATTTTCATATGGGGCACACATACAACTTCATGTTTCCATGATTTTCCTATATTTTGTCTGTTGCTTGTAGTTTTCTTTTGTCCCTTCTCTGACTCAAGCATTATGTCTCTTCTTTATAGCGTATGTTCTATTTTATATTTCCTTAGACTCACTTTTGTATTTGGCTTCTAAGTTTCAGACACAGGATCTGTAGAGATTCTCACACAGTCATAATTATTTGTTAATTTGTCTGATTTTTATTATAATATGAACCTCATTGTGGCTCAGACTATATGTTACTCATCTTTTGATTTCAGGTAGTTAGTGCAGCATTTAGCATCAAGAAGTATAGAGTAAGTGGTCTTGAACTGAAGCAGGTTCAGCTAAAGAACATGTACAACTATAAGCATGATTAAATTTTGTGATTACTTCCCAGTTAGTATTTTTCAGGCATTTCTGAAAGGCTTTGCCTAGGAATGACCACTTGAAACATTTCTGGATTCTTCCTTGTCTGGTCAGTTATCTCCTTCCATGGTATTGCTTAGTTCTATTTCTTACTGTCTATTTTGTTTAATGATATCAAAGATTGGTCAATTCCCTAAACTAGGTTTAGTATTAACTCTATTTGCCTCTAAGCCATTGTATTAATTGCTCAAAGTGGAGACTTTTAAAGTATGGAGCCCTAAGTTTTATTTCTGCTTTAAGCCATTTGTTCATATTAGATCTCCATAGTTCTTCACAAATATTTTTAGCACATTCTGGATGTCAGCAGGAAATGGACATCTTCTAGCTTGAGTATTACCTGAAAAAGTCTCTCCTACTGTGTTGATGCCATTTTCTCAGTGCTTATCCTTGGGATCTTGTTATTAAATGCATGCCCTCTGCACCTCTCCAGCCTGCCACTGTCTCAGAGGCTGGCAATTCTATTGTCACTCTGGCACATGAGTGACATTGTTTTTGCAAAACTTGAATGTCCATCAAAGGTATAAATAAATATTAAAGTTAGAAAGCAGTCCAATATATTATTTGTTAATTTATTTATATTCTTCCACCCTTAACACATGGTTTGAGGAATGGTAAGTAGTAAGTAGTATAAAGCAATAATGAGAATGCAAAACACAAAAGCATTTTCAAAATAACAAAGAAGAACAATTTTAGCAAAGAATTCCTTGTTATGAGTAGTTACACACTTCACATATTAAATTTTGCTCTATGAATCCTGGTAGATAGGGCAAAAAGGAAAAGGAACCCAGTAGGTTTTATAATTTATACTTTCTCTAGTCTGAGCCACTTCAGTTTCTCCTGAGAAACTAATAATAACTTTCTGGATAGATTTGAGAAAAATTTATCACTGAATTCCTTATGTGATGAGGGTTTGATAATGCCTGGAAATTTGCTTACACATTTTACTTTTAAAAGTTAGTATTTTAAAATTTAGTTCTCCATGACCTTTAGTGAAAAAAAAATTGTTTAGTGTTAAAATATTATTCTGAGAAGTGCTCTAGATAGAGGCAAGTACAGTAAACACACAGGTTTCTGAGTATTTTGCTTAACCCAAAGATGGGATGTGATGAATTTTGCAAAAGGTCTGTTAATATCTCAGCCTATCACTTTCTCATCAGTATAAAATCATGTGCTTGTTTTTTTGTTAATGTGTTACATATCAGCAGTATTGAAAGAAGTGTTGCAAGTATTCACATAGGGAAGAAATGAAATGTGCTAACTTGGTACAAAGTCATAATAAATTAATCCTTTTCTTTTGCCATGAAAACGAATGGCGTCAGATAAATCTTGGATCGTGGCTGTGATTCCTATAGGGTTTAAATTACCTTTAATAACAACCACCATCACAAACAATATACATTTCACATACTAAATTTAGACACATGTATCCTAGTGCCTAGGGTAAAAATGAAAGAAACTGAATAGGCTTTCTAACTTCCGTTCCCTAATCTGAGCCACTTGAGTTTCTCCCAGGAATCTAACAGTAACTTTTTAGGTAGATGTCAGGCAGATGCCACTGTGATAGATGCTCATTACATGGAAGTGAGTAGGGCATTAACAGCCTGTAGTCCTGTATTGAATACAGGAACAGATGTGAATGTTAAAGAGGTGTAGAGGGAACAAATTTATTATTGCCACTGTACCAAACTACTGCAGTATTGGTTTCAAGCAACACAAATCTATTACCTTATTGTTCTGCACATCAGAAATCCAAAATACCCCTCTGCAGTCTGATTCCAAGGTGTTGGTAGACTTGCATTCCTTCTGGAGGCTCAGAGACATAGTCTATTGCTTTGCTTTGTCTGTTTTCTGCAGGTTGCCTACTTCCCTTGGTTTGTGGCCTTCCTCTCAGCCCTACGTTGCTTAAACTGTTGCTTCTGTTATTTCAGGTCCTCTGACTCCGATCTACCTTTTATGTTAGACGTTTTATAATTATAGTGGCATCACATGGAAAATCCTTAGTCACATGTGTACCAAGTTGATTTTAAGATCGTGATAACATTTTCAATGAATTCTAGAGGCTAAGGTGTGGATATGTGTGGGAGGGAGATTATTTTGCCCACATGACATATTAAACATCATGGCCTTTGTAAAACATGGTCATTACTTTAATTCTTATTTTACATTTTTCCTTTCTAAAAATTGTATGATGATACCATGCTTATAGGATACTTATAAAGATTAAAAAGGTATACGTGAAAGCAGGTGGCAATATACTTGACATACTGTATATCCCCAGTAAATGTTAGCTGAATTGAAATTCAAATATAAGACATATGACCTGCATATTGCAGAAAGTTCACAATTTGCTTATTAGAGTCCATGAACAGAGAAAAATGTTCCTATTCTTTTTTTAGGTTGGTGCATATTTTCATGAGAATTTAGAAATTATGGCTCTAGATACGACTAGCTTTGTGTCTTTTATTTGAGAACTATTCATATGGTGAAATATCACATGCTTTGGCATTATCTTCCACAAAACATAAGGGTAAAAACTTAAAAATAGAAAAATAGAAACTCTCAACAATAATTCTGGTAGAAGCAACTTGTAACAATTTAGCACCTTCTTTTTATTTCTGGAACACTTCTGTGTGAAGAGCTGAAATTACTTAGGACATGTTAGCTAATTCGTATGGCACCAGATGTATGTGGTGCAGTGAGGGGTAGCTAGTAGTGAGGAGGGAAAGGGGGGGAATGGGGCAGGTGTGACAAGCCAGGGTTTGTGTTTGGAAGCAGTTCTTGGCAAAGGTGAAAATATTTTTAGGTAATCTTCCCTCTTTCCTGTGAAAGTCTGCAATACTCTAAAATTTGCTCTATTCTTACAACCTAGAAATAGAAGCCTGGGATGGGATGGCCGCACTTGGGTGATTGTGGACTGGGAAGTGAAAGTCAAATACAGCACTTCTAAAACTTTTATTCTGTGATTTCCTCTGAGCACTGATGGCATATAGTGACATTTTCCTGCTTCCTTTCACTATTTTCTAGGACTCCCTCTCCTCTATCCCCAAATATCGCTGTTTGGACTTCCATTTGGCCCACCACAACCTGGCAACAACTGAGAGTTCTGCTGGCTCTGCTATGCCTCTCTTTCATGAGGTGTCAGCAAATTGCACGCGCCTCCAAAAGAAGCAAGTACTGGGGAAAGATTTTGGTAACAAAAGAGACCCATTTTTCCACGCTTATTGTCTGAAAATGTCTACTTAAACAAAATCATTCACTTAACAAATGTGTGTTGAGCATCATGTCACTATGCTGCTAGTGCTTCACAAAAGATTCAACACCAAACAACCTAGATATATGCTTTGACCTTGTGTGCCATATAATCTAGTGATAAGGACAAATAACCAGTAAAGTAGACTTTTAGATTGTGGGTGGGTGAGATACCTAAGGCTCCAGCAAATACCAACAGCAACATAAACAGCAAGGAGACAGAATGCAATAAGAGCTAGTTTGGAAGAGGTGTGGCAACTTATTTGCTTGGGGAGTGGGAAGAAGGCTAGTTTGGCCTGATCATGTCATTGTAGGGCATGGTTTTCCTCTATGAAATGTGCTTACAGTGGTGGACAATACAGGGATTCTTTTTTATTGATTTTATTGAGCTCTACATTTTTCTCTGCTCCCCTTCCTTCTTCTCCCCTCCCCTTTAACCCTCTCCCATGGTCCCCATGCTCCCAATTTACTCAGGAGATCTTGTCTTTTTCTACTTCCCATGTACAATATATCCAGTGTCTCTTTAGGGTCCTCATTGTTGTCTACATTCTGTGGGATTGTGATTTGTTGTCTGGTTTTCTTTGCTTTATGTCTAAAGGCCACTTATGAGTGAGTACATATGATATTTGTCTTTCTGGGTCTGGCTTACCTCACTCAATATGATGTTTTCTAGAGCCATCCATTTGCCTGTAAATTTCAAGATGTCATCATTTCTTTCTGCTGTGTAGTACTCCATTGTGTAAATGTACCACATTTTTCTTATCCATTCTTCAGTTGAGGGGCATTTAGGTTGTTCCTAGGTTCTGGCTATGACAAACAATGCTGCTATGAACATAGTTGAACACATGTCCTTGTGGTCCGATTGAGCATCCTTTGGTTATATACTTCAAAGTGGTATTTCTGGGTCTTGAGGAAGGTTGTTTCCTAATTTTCTGAGAAATTGCCATATCCAAAGGGGCTGTACCAGTTTGCACTCCAACCAGCAATGCAGAAGTGTTCCCTTTACCCCACAACCTCTCCAGCATAAGTAGTCATCAGTGTTTTTGATCTTGGCCATTCTTACTGGTGTAAGATGGAATCTCAGAGTTGTTTTGATTTGCATTTCTCTGATGACTAAGGATGTTGAACATTTCCTTAAATGTCTTTCAGACATTTTAGATTCTTCTGCTGAGAGTTCTCTGTTTAGGTCTGCACTCCATGTCTTTATTGGATTATTTGTTCTTTTGATGACCATTTTCTTGAGTTCTTTGTATATTTTGGAGATCAGTCCTCTGTTGCGGGGTTGGTGAAGATCTTTCTCCATTCTGTAGGCTGCCATTTTGTCTTGTTGACCATGTCCTTTGCTTTACAGAAGCTTCTTAGTTTCAGGATGTTCCATTTATTAATTGTTTATCTCAGTGTCTGTGCTACTGTGGTTATGTTTAAGAAGTGATCTCCTGTGCCAATGTGTTCAAGTGTACTTCTCACTTTCTTTTCTATGACATTCAGTGTGGTTGGCTTTATGTTGAAGTCTTTGATTCATTTGGACTTGAGTTTTGTGTATGGTGATAGATATGGTTATATTTTCATTCTTCTACATGTTTGATGTCTAGTTATGCCAGCACCAATTGTTAAATATGCTTTCTTTTTTCCATTTTATATTTTTCGCTTCTTTGTCAAAAATCAGGTGTCTATAGGTGTGTGGATCAATATCTGGGTCTTCGATTCGGTTCCATTGGTCCTCCTGTCTGTTTTTATGCCAATATCATGCTGTTTTTAGTACTGAAATACAGGGATTCTTAAAAGTTTGGATTTAAGGACAAGGAAAATTCATGGAGGGTTTAAATGTTATCATCACATTTTCTAATGTTCCCTTTATATGTATTTTCTAATTTAATGAATGAAAAGTAGTTTTTAAACAGTAAAGAGTTAAAATGGGAAGAGGTTTTGATGGTGAAAGGTGATATTGATAGTGAGAGCTGATGATGTTGTGGTCTCAATAGAATCAGTGTCAATGGAGGGATTGGTCCAATTTGGGATGTTCTAGGTGAGCTGAAAGGATTCACTGTGGGATGATAGATGGAAGAAAACTTGAGAACACTAATATTTGGGTTTACCGACTAAGTGGCTAACGGTATCATCTTTTAAGATGAGAAAGGCATATGGAGAAACTGGTTTTATGGAGAAAGAGAATCATGAGTGTTGTTTTCACATACATCAGTAATTTAGAGGACCTTTTCGAAAAGTGGACTGCTGGTCTGGGGAAATGGCACTATGGATAAAAACGCTTGCTCTGTAGGCACAAGGACCTACATTTGAATCCCCAGCATGCATATAAAATGCCAGGCTTGATTATACACGGCTGTAACTATAGCGTGAGCAGGGATGGGAGAGTGATAGTGTGGGAGAGTGTAGGAAGGTGGGGAGGTGGGGACAGGAAAGCCCTGAGAGCTTACTTGTCAATCAGCTTAGCAGAAATGGTGAGTTTCCAGTTCAATGAGAGATGGTCTGAAGGCAATAAGTCAGCAAGCAGTAGAGGTAGACACACAACACCCTGTTCTGATTTCTGCATGAGTTTGCACAGTCATGTGCAACACACACACACACACACACACACACACACACACACACACACAGAGAGAGAGAGAGAGAGAGAGAGAGAGAGAGAGAGAGAGAGAGAGAGAGAGAGAGAGGCTACTAAGAGAAGTAGAATAAATATCAACAGTGTTTAACACAACCAGAATGAGTGCCTGAGCCCATCTAAGTAAAACAGAAGAGGATTCTTTGGGAGAAGGAACCAGGGCTAGGCAAAGCATGATGTCACTGAAACCAAGAGAGGAACTTATTGAAGGAGAGTGATCAATTGCTTTGAGTGCAGCCCAGAAGACAATAAGTTAAGGATGGAGAGTTGGCAGACTGCCTGTCAAGGGAGAGGTTGCTATTGTGACATTGATCAAAATGATTTCAGTGTGGTGAGAAGAGAAACTGCGTTCTGACAGAGTGATAGTGGAGGATGCGGTCAGCAGATAGAGACACCTTTACTAGGTTTAGTACTCTTATCTTTTGGAAGTTTACAGGAATGTCTTAGGTTGTTCCTGAGAGATGTGTGAAGGTTTATGATCTGTAGCTGAACAATTTTTTTCACAAAAGACTAATTTAAATATCCTCAGCAATCATGGTTGCATTAGCGGTACATTGCCTTATGGGGGGTGTAATGGACAAATTTGCTTTCAGCTCTCGGCCCTCTTTTCCTTTCCTCATGTTTCACATTCATCTCTTGAAGAAATTATGTTTGGGGCTGGGGATGCAGCTCAGTGGCAGAGTGTTTGTGTAGGGTACACAAGGTCCAGAATTTGTTCCCAGTGCCACAGAGCCCTGACACATTCCTGGTATTTCATCCTTCTGTGCTCTATACTTACTCTAAATACTTCTGATTGAATCTTACCTCTTCCATTATTTTCTTCTCCTATCACAGATTTAAAAGAAATGTTCTTTTCTGTGGTTGAGTTTCCATGCACCGTTGCCTTTTCTGACATTTTTCCTCTTAGGAGTTAATGCAGGGTTCCCTCAGCTAGATGATTTTTGCGTGTTCATTACATTGCTTTAAAAAATTCCATGTTCCCCAATGAGAATACAGTGTTTGAGGAAGGCACTCAGAGAACAGACTGTAGGTGGTTGCTAACACTAGGGAGGATATTATGTTTGATTACTACCCTTCAAGTCAGCTCTCTCTATCATGGTCAGTGATAAATGATACCCGAGACTGAACTGTAAGAGAACAATAAGGGCTTTCTACGGCAGATGGCATCAATTCCAGTGTGCATGCTGAAACTGAGTCTGCCATACCTTCTCCTTTTACCGGGAACACTGCTGGATTGCATTTTCAAGCATCATTTACAGGTTTACAAAGCCATAGTAAGAGAAGTGGATATAGGATAGAAATAAAGTGAGCAGATCCTACATTTGAAATAGAACAATTTCTAGAATTCTTCATGTTCTCTCTCCCTTTGTCTCTCAGTGAGGTCAGAGTCCCAAGGCACTGGGACTGGTAAAAGGAGATATAAGGATTCTCAGTGTCTGAAGGCAATGCTAAAGTCAGGGACATACTTTTTGGATGGCAATGGACAAGGAACAGACATAGAAAGCCAGGGAGATTTTTGTGGTCTGTTGGTTACAGTCACTGGTGTTATGGTTCCTCATTAACACACATTCTTTGTGTGATTTTTCTTTGTCTGTGTATTGGCTCATTCTTACACACTGTCCTGGAATGCATCACTTTCAAAAAACTGATAATTGCCTTCCTTCCTTCCTTCCTTCCTCCCTCCCTCCCTCCCTCCCTTCCTTCCTTTCTTCCTCCTTCCTTCTTTTTCTCTTTCTTTTCTTGACTACCAGCCTGAGGCAATTCCTTCCTCTAGATTTCTGAAGCAACCATTAGCTTTATGCCTTACTGGATGACTAATGAAAAGATGGAATGCTGTAAATATGTGAGATAGTTTGGTTCAGTTTAGCTTTTTAAACACTTTGGCATAATAACAGAGTTACCGTGAGACTTCTATAAGGAAATAACGATAAAGGGCTTAGACTAACAGCTGACATGTAACAAGCACTCCAATATTATGTGTTTGCTGCTAGTTTACTCATTCCGTTCTCTGAACTGCTACTCGTGTCAAGCTTTGAGATCATTGGTAGCATGTTGAGTGACATGCAATTCATGTCGTTTCTTCATCTGCAGCACTTATTAATACACCAGTACTCCTTGCCTTCACTGACACTTGCTTAGTAGCTCCTGTGGACTAAAAAAACTTGGGGAATATATTGCTAGGGATCCGATTGTACTTCTGAGGAGGTCAATTAGTTTCCACATCTCTGTCAACAAATCAAGTGAATTGTTACTATTTGAAGTAGTTCTTAAGAACAGGTTTTTACTTCCTGCAGATTTTATACATATATACTGTAAAATAGGTTCATAACCACCCCCATTTTATCCCTTCCACTTTCCCTAGATAGTCCCCCTATGTCCACTTCCCAACTTCATGTTTTCTTCTTATTATTCTTTTTGTTGTTGTTGCTAAATAATCCATTCAGTCCATTTAGTGCTGCCAATATGTGCATAGGTGGGGGCACCTTCCAAGGGAGCATGAGCAACGACCAGTGTCTACACTCCTAAGGAATGATTCTTTCTGTCCTGCCAGCTATCAACTGCCAGTAGCTCCTCAGACAGAAGTCGGGCTTCACGAGTTCCCCACTGAGATGGTATTTTGCTTCCATCTCCAGTGCTGAATTCCTTAAAGCTTCTCCTCACAGAGCTATTGTGTGGATCTAATGGTAGACTAGAAAACCCCTGCAAACTTGAATGTGTGGAACAAACTTGTGGAACAAGCGATTTTCAACTCTTCAAAGCTCTTAAATGAAATTTGCAACTTTGTGTGATTTTTGTCTTCCCTCCAGTTTGAAAAGAAGCTTGTCAAAAGTGAGGCATGCATTATTTGATCTGTAAGTCTCTAATCTACAAAGCTCATCATGAAAACTCAAAACTCCTTTCGTTAGCTGGAAGTTTTCTGCAAAGCAGTACCCATAGATTGCATATGGGATATGACTGTGTTGGCTTCGAGATGAGAAAGCTGCTTCAGGCATGTTGCTAAGTGGAAAAATCCACTTTAAAAACATACACTTGGTTCTCTGAACGAAACTATCTTGAGCTTTAAGCACTTGTCTTCAATGAAGCTGACAGGCCAGGAATGATTATTGAGCTGTTGGTCTGCTCTGTGCATCTGGACACACAGCGTTGAATAAGCTGTCAATCCTCCCATCTTTCCAGGCTATTTTCGGGATGCTCATGGTGAGGTCATGCATATCCATTTCTGTAGTGTTCTCCCACTCTACCCACTCACCATGTGTTCTGCTGCTGTGATATTTTTGCTCACTCTCATAGTACTCTCCCTTTCTTACCTTAATTCCCTCCCCCAAAGAAGAAAGTGAATTTTTCAATCCCCCTCCCCAGTTGAAAATGTGACTGATTAGGAGGGATGGCGCTGGTATTTTTCTTTCTTACCCACTTCAGGTTCATGTTGAATAACTCAGAGTAAACAGCTTGATGATATTCTTTAAAAACAATGTTTCAATGGAAGAAAAAATAGATAATTATAAGAAATGACATTTGTTTTTCCATGACTTTTTTCTTCCGTTCCCAACTTTCACATTTGAATTCTGCTGTTGGTGCCTTTCGTGCAGTTTCAAGTCTGCAGAAGGATTTTCTAAAGGAAAATAAAATGACCAAGTCAGAATCTAAATACAAATATATTTGTACTAGATTTAAATAATCTCTTTGTTGTTGCTGCAGCACCGTGGACAGGGAATGGGCTTCTTGTCTCATTTCACTTGCAAGTTCATTGAATTAGCAACAGCACAAACCTACCTTTAAGGAATAGCTTTGTTTTTAAGTCTTCAACTCACATTGTCCTTAAATGATTTTTCTGTTATGTATTACCCTAGTACTATTGCCTCTTTGCCTTTACCTTTTAACAAATATATATAGCTAGAGCTGATGCTCAGTTGGTAGAATGTGTTTGTTGTTTGCAAGAAGCCCCCAGCACTGCATAAACCCAGGTGTAGTGGCACAGGCCTATAACCCGAGTACAAGGAGGTAGAGGAATGAAGATCATAGCAAGTTCAAGACCAACTTGGGCTACCTGAGGCCTTGTTTCAGGAAATGTTTTTTTTTTCAGTGTTTGTCCTTAGCTCTTGGTAGTTTCAGATGGCCTGCATTCAATCCCATGAGTCACTACTTTCCAAAAAACTGAAGTCAAATGCGGTGCATTTACACAATGGAGTACTGCACAGCAGAAAAAATTAATGACATCTTGAAATGTACAAGCAAATGGATGGATCTAGGGAACACCATATTGAGTGAGGTAACTCAGACATAGAAAGACAAATATAATAAGTTCTCACTCATAAGTGGCTTTTAGACATAAAGTAAAGAAAAACTAGCCTACAATTCACAACCCCAGGGAACCTAGACAACTAAGAGGAGCCTAAGAGAGACATCCATGGATCTAATCTACATGGGAAGTAGAAAAAGACAAGATCTCCTGAGTAAATTGGGAGTGTGGGGATCATGAGAGAGGGTAGAAGGAAAGGGGGGAGGAAGGGAGGGAAGAAAAATATATAGCTCAATAAAAATAATAAAAAAGAAAAAAGTGATTTAAAAATGATTATAGACTCTCTGAGCTACAAAAATGGGACAGAAAAGTTTTGTGCACTATTTAACTAGTTTATCCAGCTGGACATTTGGATAAATAATGAATACTTTTCAGTATAAGTATATTTAGTCCAAAGTCTGAGGCATAGCTATAATGAAAATCATTATGTTGGTTATATATTTGAAATTTAACTGGTTTTGGTCATACATTCCAATAGAGATGTAGGGTAAAATTATTGTGTCTTAAAATGGCATGGAAGAATTCCCATCTGTCCAATATAGCAAACAACTAGATACAGAGCTATATTCCTTTGTGCCATTTTATTTTAAATATTTTCAGAATTGTTATTATATTTAATTCTGTTTTATAGAATATTTACATGTTTCAAAGACAGAATATACACATTTATAATTCTGATGCTTTTGATCTTTGGACAAACTGAGATTAGTTTGTTTATTTTAATTTTTAAAATCATGATGTGATACTTTCCCCTAGGTACTACTCATTTGTGGTTACTCTATAAAACAATTTCTGAAACAATTATTCCAGAAAGATAGCCTTCATAACATTGTGACTTTCTTTTGTATTGCTTTAAAACAAGCCACCTCATATTCAAATTAGTGAAAAACAGAATTCATGCTAATTAACCTTCTAGTTCCTTTCATTTTGTATAGGACTAGAAGTATTTTCACAAAGTCCTTGAAAGGAAAATCAACAAGGGAGTTTTGCAAATGTGATCCTAATTAAGGTGTTTGTGTTTTATTTTTAACGACTCTGTACGTAGATTTTATGGCTTGGAATTATGAAAATAAGAATGAATTAATATTCTTCTTTAAATCACTGTATTTTGGGTGGGAATAAACTATTTAACGTTCATTCATTAAGATAGTTAAAGATGATTTGTTATACACGTCTTTTGGATACTTATGAATATGTTAATTTTAGCAGGTTGAAAATTTGAAGCAAACCAATGCTTACTTTTCAATTTCAGTGTTGTTAGGTTTGCACCTATCTTCTTGACTTCCATCTCTGCCTCTCTCTTCTTTCTGTCTCCCTAAAAATAGAAATCCTAAGTTTTGAAAATAAAAGTACATTTTTATTTTTCTGGCTATCAATTTATTTTCAGGGTTGGGGAGGGAACTCATGGCTTTCCAGAGGCTAGGTAAGCTATACCTCCCATCGCAACACATGCTTATTATAAAAACATTTGAAGGTCATAAAAAGCAAAAAGACCATCTCTTCCAATACTTCATTTATTTACCTAATAGAAAAGCATAGTTATTATAGATGTAATTCTTTCTAATACTTTTCTATGCTCATTTAACACAGTTAGGATTAAATTAGGCACATATTCAAATTTACTTTTCTGTTTAGCATTAAGATATAAGTGCTTTTGCATAATATTAAGACTTTGTAAATGATTTATTGGCTATTTATCATTCCACCATACAACTTGGAATTAAGATTTGAAATCATTCATCTTTTGATCCAATTACTATAAACCATGTGTAAAATTTTAAAGGCATTTTAAAATATGATTATGCTCTTCCAAAGAAAAAATTTGGAAAACTTTCTTTACTTATTATTCCCACTTGGGAATTTTTGAAGTTCTAACAAAATTGTGGGAGTTATTAGGTTATTTTGAAGTATGTATTCTATCCACGTGCCTTTACCCCATTGGTTTTCAGTTTGGTCCTTGAATTGAAAGCATCAGCATGACCTAAGAGCTTGTTAGAAATGCAAATTTGGGGGCAAGGCCAGAAGGAGAAACTCTGGGAGAGAAGATGAGTGATTTAACAAGTCTTCCTGGCCATGCTGCCCCATGTTCATCAGCAAAACACTGCTTCAAACTTTGGAATACTTTCTAACAAGAAGGTTCTCTTTTCATCATTTCTTTAAAGTGTATTCATTGATTGAATATACTCCATCAAACATTTACTGAGCATCTGTAACAAAAACCACTGCCTCAAGTTATGTAGGGGCAAGCAGAGTCAAAAAGAGTCCCTAGGCTTAGAGATTGGGGAGAGCAGCTAGTAATTTATAATGTGGTGAGTGACCAGGGAGGCTTTACTGAGAAGATGATATGGGGAAACAGTCATATCAAAATTATAGGAGAAATATTGCTCCCAAAGGGAGCAGGAAGTGGAAAGCCTCAGAGATGTGAGAGTACAATGCTGCAGTGCTTGAAGCCCAGAAGGATCTCAGTGTGTGGTTACAGGTAGTTAGGGCACTTGGAGATGGGCCCAGAGGTGGCTTATCAACGGAGGATGCTAAAAGCTGTGATTGCAGACAAGCTGTAGAGCAGGTGTCAGGGGTGTGCCCCACACAGATCTCTTTTGACAGCAGATGCATCTGTTCCATAGCTGTGGAAAGTGTTCCTGCTGACAGTTCACAGTGGATACTTTCATGTGAAGCACACATCTAATGAATTAAAGCCATTCTTCCCTTCTCATGCCCTGTGTCTGCCAACCTTAAGCATCCTCAGACCAAGATCTAGCAAAGAAATCTCAGCATGACCCTGAGGCACCAGGTTGAGTGTACTTAGGAAGAAGAGGACTGTATACTTAAGGGACTTGCAAGAGTAGCTAACCCATACTGGAAGTCACCAAGAGAGTAGGCTTAGATGTGCTCCTAAAGCTGCTGTTCCAAGAAGGCAAGGGATAGGAAAGATGTTAAGAGAAACTTGCTGATTTTATTGACTTGTTATTGCTGGGTAACTATGATAAGGTGCCTAAAAACTCAATGCCAATTCAGCCACTTATTACCTCCTTGTTCAGAGGTCCAAGAGTGGCTCAGCTGAAATCAAAGTGTCATCTGGAACAGTTCCTATGAGGCTTGAGGTCCTCTGCTAAGCTTACTAGTTGGGACTACCCTTACAACTGTAGGGTTGGGAGCTTCAGTCCTTAGAGGTTGTCACTGGTCCGCAACACTATTCCCGCGATGGCCTCTCCAGATCACAGCAGCTTGCTTCTTTCAGGCCCCAAAGAAAGCAACTGCAGTTTTAATGATTTTCTTTTTCGGTGCCTTAACTGATCCCAAGATCATTTTCCTTTTGATTACTGCGAAAAGTCAACTGACTGGTTTAGTTCTACGGCAGTAAAAGTACTTCATCTTTGTTATATTAGAGGACTGAGAGTCCAATAAATTAAGAAGTCCTGCCTTCATTTAAGTAGAACAATTATACAGGACATGTATATTATATTAGGGGCATCTTGAGAGCAATCTTATAATTCTGCTTATTTAATCAATATTAGAGAACTTCCTTGACGTACAATTTTTAAGTGGATTCCTGGGATAGTTCTGGGAACTAAAAGAAAAAAAGAAATGGTCTCTATTAGATAGAGTAGAGATACCAAGATTGCCAACAAAGATTTTAGAAGAAGGGGTAAAGGGGTTCCCAGAAAAGGGCATGCTGAAATGTCTCTATTATATAATAAACCCTGCCAATTGACTATGTTCTTGGGAAGGATTTATCTTTCTAAGATAATAAGAATTGCACTGGGGAAAGAGGGGGCAACCTCATTGGAAAGTTTAATATTGGCTGTTCTCTGTAGGCCAGAGTTGATGGTAGGAATGTTATTACAGAACTAGATTCTTAACAGCAATGGGGCTAATGTGGGCCCAGAATAGCAGATGGCAATGCAGGACCATTAGAAGTAAGGTAGGCATAATGATCACTATGGGCAGCAGGTTCAGAATCACAGCCAGGAAATCCTGGCTTGCTAGGATTTATAGAGATAC
>PVIU01029785.1:0-17041 GCA_004026605.1 Ondatra zibethicus | reverse complement strand
AGAGGGGACAGCGGGTCATAGCTAGGGAGAGGGGACAGCGGGTCATAGCTATGGAGACAGAGGGGACAGCGGGTCACAGCTAGGGAGACAGAGGGGACAGCAGGTCATAACTAAGGAGACAGAAGGGAGAGCGGGTCATAGCTAGGGAGATAGAAGGGACAATGAGTCATAGCTAGAGAGTTAGAGGGTACAGTGAATCATAGCTAGGGAGACAGAGGGGACAGCAAGCAGGAGCCAGAAGATTTAGAGCAGAGGTGGCAAACACTTTCTCTAAAGGGCCAGATAGTAAACAGTTCAGACTTTGTGGGTCACATAGTTTTTGTTGTAACTGCTTAAAACCACCCTGTGGTGCCAAACCAGTCATACACAGTGCATCGATGACTGGAGACATTATAACACAAGTGTACTGCCAAAACCAGGCATAGGAGGGAGGCATATCTAATCCACGGGCTGGAGTGTGTCAGCCCTTGATTTAGTGCCTTTAAGGCCTTTGTTAGGAACCTGGACTGTGTTCTCAGTGCAGGTTTGAAGGAGAAGAACAATGGAGCCTTGGCCTGCAGCTTTAAAGGACCCATGCACTCTGCAGAGAATGGACCAATGAGACGAGAGCAGAAACGGGGATGAGCAGAAGGCTTCTGGGCTCATCCCAAGGTGACACGGCAGTGTGAAGTCAGTGCAGCAGAGATGCGGAGAGTGAACGGGTCCTCAGTACAGATTGGATTAGAACTAGCAAGACATGTCTGAACTAGACATGAGAGATAAAGGAGAGAAACGGGGCCGTGTCTGGGTCAGTGAGACCATGTGCACCCAGGTGGAACCCTGTGTCCTGAGGTCATACCAACATTTCATCTTCACTCCAGCTAAAGTTTGAGGTGCCCATCAAGCATGGAGGTAGGAATGCCTAGCGGGCAGTAGCATCTCAAGGGGCACCCCAACTAGAGACAGAGGTTTGGGAGTCATCAGAGCCCACACACAGGTATCCGCCCACCACCAATGAGTTCATGGCAAGAACTAAGGTGTTAGGGAAAGAGGACCCAGGAGGTCCCTCTACAGCAGCCAGGCTGGAGAGACTGGAAGTGCAGCAGCCGAGACTGGGAAGGCACATGATCCAGACGACTGAATGGGGCAGAGCCAAGGCTTCAAAGAACCATGAGTTTCAAGTAAGCCTCAGACAGCCGCACTGGGTCTGCCATGTCATCCAGGTAGGAAGACCCTGCCCAGGGCTCTATGAGAGCTGTTCAGAACAAAGTGTGGTTTAATTCACAAAAAATCATTTATTCATACCTCCCTGGCAACATAAATTCACTAGTTCTAAGTTACTACCACAATTCAGTTTTTGAATAGGAACCTTCGGAACAAAGGCAAGCTTTACAGTATCCTTGATGGGAAGCCGGACCTTACTTAAGTGTGACCTGCTTCCCTTACTTCCAGGCAGTAGCAGTCCTAGGCGGAAGGGGCTGGGGTTTTTTGTTTGTTTGTTTTTTTTTTTTTTTAAATATCCATGCGCTCGAACAGATAGGATAGGGATACTCGAATCATCAGCAATTCAAAGTCCACAGGCAATCTATGTTATAGGCAGTTGTTTCTCTCCCGCCCTTTCTGTTAGCTAGAGATGGGGAAGACAGAGCATCCAGTCCGGGCTCCTCCGTCCTTTTCCTCCGTGCTTTTGGGGGTGGCTGATTGTAGGAAATGAACAGGCCCCTGGGCACAGGAAAAGGAAGGATGACCAGCAGGCTTCTCCATAGTCCTAGCTCAGTTGCCCAGGTGGCGGAGGTTCACCTCCAACTGTCCCTTTGGCTAAGAAGGGCACCCACCAGGCAGCCACCTGGCCCTCCTGTGCACTGGATTCCCGCTTTCTGACTTTCATTCAAAGGCTTGTTCACTCTGACCCAACTTGGCCACGAGCCCTGGGCCTTTCCTGGGTCATGACTGGTCCCGTTCTCATTCTAGCCCCTCCTTGGCCTGACCGCTTCTCCAAGGCCTTGGGAGGTGGATGGCGTGTGAGGAGTACCTGCTCTGTGAGAATTCTGCAGCTTCCCCAGCTCTCCTCAGAGTGTGAGCCCGCCAAGGCCCCCCGGGATCAATGAGCTAAAAATAGCCAGTGGCTTATAAATGAACTGGAACGGTTTACGGCTGCCTCCTTAGTCCTTCACAGTGGCGTGAGGACATCAGAGGACAGCAGCTCCTGCCCTGTTTTGTTTCCTTCTACCCCCTCCCCAACAGCACCGCTTGGGTGTTACTGGTGCTATTTCTACTCTCTAGCTTTCCCATCTCTCTCCCATGCAGGTAAAGCTGTCCTGCTTTGGGACACCATTTGGCAGTCTCCTTGGAGGAAGTAGATTCTGAATTGCATTTCTCAAGAAAGGCAATGCCAAGTCGATGTGCTGTAGATTAGTACTCATACTGCCGCCAGGCCGTCTCCTTCCCGCAGCTCTGGCCTTAAAGATGGCTTTGACAAGCACGGTGACAGCACTTCTCCCTGACCCCCCTCCCACGCCCCACCCTGCCTCTCTCTATCCACTAGTATTTCCCAAATGGCCTTTTGGTATTGTGTACTGTGTAAAATACACTCTGTTAGGTGCTGAGAATTCACAGACACATAAATGTGGTGTGTTTGTAATCCCTCATCTTCCCTGAGAAGAACAGGGGAAGGTTGTACCCAGGATCCTCCAGTATGGTCCAAGAACACAGTCAAGAGCCCAGTGAAGGAGAGGGAGCCAAAGCCATCCTCCGGGACTGCCAACCTCCTAGCGATATCTACTTTCCTTGGCTGCTTCTGTGTTATATCTCGGCACCTCATGGGCCATTTGGTTATAGAGCACAGTGGTGAAGAACTCTTGTTTGGACAGGTCACTTCCAGGTGACCTCAATTCTCTAGGCCTAAGTTTCTTCATCCATAAAAGAGGGACTGACTCTTCATCACAGGGAGGTTGGTTTTGAAGGTTAAATGAGATAATCTATCTAAGTCCGTTGTTCCCTGCTTGGCACAGACTGAACAAACTATTGTTTGAAAATATGATGTATAGTAAGGCAAACAGATTGGAAGACAACCATCATTAATAAGGGAGTTGGTTGCTCATAGTTCTTAAATAGTGTTAGGGCGTGGGTGTGGGCAAGCGAGACAGCAGCGGGTCTTTCAGGAGGAACAAGGGACACCAACATTTACAGCAGTCTCTATGGTAAGGGCCAACGGAAGGTAGGAGAGGGAGGCTGGTCAGTGTGAATAAGTCCAGAGAGTCTGGTATCAGCTGTGCAGGGCAGGTAGATAATGACCCAGAGCCTGAACCTTCTAAAGCAGGAAGCTAAGTGTGTGGGATCTGCAATGAGGGGTTCAGTTTGCAAAGTGTAATTCTCCCTAAGTCCTTCGCTGGCTCTAGGAAGTGGCTGACTCTTGGAGGTTAGTCTCTCTAGAGCACGTACCCCAGAGACAAACACATTGGAAGACAGAGAGCAAAAGGCTCGGGAATACTGGCCCTCTGTAACTTTCACTATGTGTATCTGGAGTGCAAGGCTTCATGAGAACACTGGGAAGTAGGGCCGCTGCTCTTCTGAATTAAGTTGAACCTGGCTAGGAGAGGCGACTCTGAGGGTAGCAGGGGCCCACTCAGTTTAATGAGGGCTCTCTTTTCTGTGTCCACACCTGATCTCATGGTGCGATCCGCCAGCAAAGCAGAAAATTTTGGAAGTCCTCCTTGATGGTCAGAGCAGTGTTTCCCTCTGTCCAGATCCTCTTGACTCCTTGGCTTGGGAAATCCAAAGGGGCTGCCATCATGAGTCATACAGACATGAGACCTCTCAAAAGAAACAAGGGCTTTCAAAGTGCCCCAACTAATTCTTCATCTGAGTCCAGGGAAATGGGGGCAACAGACTGACAAACACTGCCCAGAACACAACACAGATATGGGTGTCAGCTCACATGCGGAGTCCTTTCCCCACCCCACCCTAGGCCTAGGCCTAGGCCTGCCTTTTTGGCTCCGTTCTTGACTGTTTACCCAAGCACTCCTCATCATAGCTCCTTTGCCTCTCTGGGTGGTCAGTGATACTGTGGCTCCTTTAGCGTGCATCTGTGTCTGTGTGTGTAAGCAAGAAGACAATCTCAGGTGTCATTTTCAGTCCTTTGAGACAGCATTGCTCATTGACCTGGGGCTCACCAGTGAGGCTAGACTGGTTGTCTCTTAATCTGCCTCCCCAGAAGTGTGATTATACGTGGATGCCACCATGCCCAGCATTTTTACACGACCCTGGTTCCGAGGACACGGGTCCTCATGCACACAGAGAAAGAACTTTAGCAGCTGAGTCCCTCTCTCTTCTACATCCCATATTAGTCATTTCCGCTATTGCTGGCAAAATAGTCAACAGAAGGACTTAAAGGAGAAGAGGTTCACAATTTCGGAGGATGCAGATCAAGGTGGGGAAGGCGTGGAGGCTGGACTGGGTGTGTGTGAGGAGGCAGGAACCTATGGCAGGGAAGGTGTGAAGGCTGGAGTAGGTTTGTGTGTGGAGGCAGGAACCTATGATGGCTTCTCACATGGCTCCAACCAGAAAGCAGCTATGGGACCAGAAAAGGGGCTGGGCTATAACTTAAGGCCTTCCCCTAGTGGCCTATGTCTCCACAGCTTCTTAAGCCCATGCCATCATTTCTGAAACCAAGTGCTCAAGGCATGATCCTGTGAGATATCTCATATTCAAGCCAGAACTCAACATCTATTGAGACCCTCCAATGAGCCAGAATGTCTTTCTGACTCATTTACTGCCTTACAATCTGTTGCTTCTCTCAGCCACCCTATAAGCTAAGTGTTCTTATTGATACACTTTACAGACAAGGAAAACAAGGCTCTTCCAGGCAAGGCCACTCATTCATGGATACAGCTGGCAAGCCCGAGCTCTGCCTGTTGGGACAGTCACTGTCCTGAGCCAGCTTGCCACACTGCCTATGGCTAGTGCCTTCTTCACGAATCCTTTTCAAATTTCCCAAACTTTGAACAAATCATCTGTGCAAAAGGGCCTGATTTGGTTCCTCTTTTACCTGCACAGCCAGGTCAATACTTCCCGGCCTCTCTTGTAGGAAGGTTGGTCATGGGACTGGGTTCCAGCTAATGGAATCACAGATTAGCAGTGGTAACAGTCACCTACAGGCATACCTCATGGAAACTCCCCTCAGCGCCTTTCTGCAGCCACTGGCTTGAGGCCACTGAATCTTAGGACCACAACTGAAGAAGACTTCCTGACAGCCTGGTCACAGGTAACCAAATGGAACAGATTTCCCACCCCCCTGTGATCAGCCCCATAATGTGAGAGAAGCAAAGGTATATTGTCTGGCTGTCTGGCTGTCTAGCTGTCTTTACTTCTTTCTCATTCTATTTACTTACCGAGCGGGTCTTTCCTGAACTAATACAGCTTCCTTTGAGGCTGTATTTCATTTAGATACATCATAATGGTTGATGTACACATTCAGCAACTCCATAAGACCCTCCCCCCCTTCAACACACACATCCGCATGAACTAAATCAAATACTACTGAACCCCAAGGGTAGCTGTGAAGGAAAACTTGCAAAAGGCAGCTTACGGGAAAAGAAGAGAGCAGATTTTATAAGAGGATTGAGTCTGTTCATTCCAAACACTTGGTTGGAAGATGACTCAGGGGCCTTCCGAACACAGCCAGCACCGCTTCCTTACCCTCCTGCCCCACCTACTCCAGACCTTCAAGTTACCTGATACAATGGCCTTCTAAACACAGTCATTATCCTCCCACCCCAGCTGCTCCAGGCCTTCAAACTCTAGGATACATCACCATTCTTGGAGAACCATACCAGATGCAGTGTTATAGACCTATAACCACAGCACTTGGAAGGCTGAGGCAGGAAGATCATAAGTTCAAAGCCAGCTTAGTGTAGCAAGACTCTTTCAAAACAACACAAACAAAACCAACAACCAAACCTACTGGGCAACTTCACTCTGTGACTTTCCTGTAGCACCTTCTTCCAGGTTCTAACTGATCAGGTTGTACATGAACTCCAGACAGGTACCTCTTACACAAACCTTCCTCACGCGTCTGAGGCAAGTGACTCACACTCAGATGAGACACACGGACAAATGCTTCTTTAATGTGGCCCAGAGACCAAGCTAGCTTAGTGGCTGTTAGGGCCCACGGGCAGCATTTGCAGGCCTTGAGCTTGGCATTGGACTAGTGGCCAGTATTGCATGAATGTGGCAGTATCCTCTGTGCTGAGCTAAAACCTATGTGACTCTTGGTGTTTCTGTGGAAAATGTGCGCTAGCTACTTTTGGAGAGAAAACCCAGTCTCAGGAGAGACTGTCTCCACAGGTAGATGGGACACCTGGGTACTGTTTAAATTTTCTCTCAAGAGCCTGAAATATGTCCAATAAAAGATTGCTCTGACCGGTCACCCCAAAACCAAGTAGCTCATGCCAGTGGTCTGGAGGGTGGCAGGAAGGACAGCCCTGCAATTAACAGGCAGGTTTGGCTGGCACTCAACTGAACATGTTAATTCACTCTTTCCCAAGCTGACACCTTCTCAGTTCTTCTCCGTGTACCTGTGCGCGCACACGCATGGGCACCTGCGTGTGAATATGATAATTAGTGCCGATTGTTAATCCGCTAGGTTCTAGAATCATGGAGGAGACAATCCTCTAGATTAAGTTAGTTGGATCCACCTTCACTGTGGGTGGTACCAGCTCATGGGCTAGAGTCTGGACTAGACAGAAATGAATGGTAAATGTACTGAGCACTTACCACTCTGCTTGCTGTCTGTGCATGCAATGTGACCAGCTGCCCCATGCCCCTGCCGTCATGATTTCCTGCTGTGACCCCATAGTTTGAGTCTGGAAACTTGACTGGGGGCTGTGAGGGAATGAAGAAATGACAAACACTACAGAAACAATGAACACGCGGATACAGAAAAGCTGGGGTCAGGCGGGCTATGGGCACTGATGAATCCCCACCCAGTACCACTGCAGTCCAGAACTTCGGCGTGTTTATCGTGTCCAGCACAGAGGGAGGGCGGTGTTAGCTAGTCTCAGTAGGTAGGACGTTTCTATGGGTGAGCAGTCTCCGGCTGTAAACATCTGAGAGGGGGAAGTTGCAATTGATGGTTTTTGTACACTCCGGTCCATAAGCACTCAGACCACAAAATAAGAGAAGCTTTTGTCAGCTTCGAGCCAGACCCACAGCAGGCAAGCTTTCCCGTTTTCCCATGGGTCTCAGGCCTTGATCCTTGCTGTGGCTGTGCCCATGTCAACAGTAGGCGGTCTTTCAGGACTTCACTCCCTCATGGTCTTCTCTGCTCCCTGCACGTCCCCTTCACGATGGACCATGCCTTTGAACTATGAGCCAAATTAAACCCTTTCTCCTATGTTGCTTCTGCTGCAGTGTTAAATCACAGCAACGGGAAACGTAACCGATACAGAGGTGAGGATCCATGTTTGAGCGGCTACGTTCATGTGTGCAGGCAGACGTGTGTGCATCTCTGCAGAGGTCAGACATGGATGTCGGGCTCTTCCACAGTTGCTTTCCACCTTGCTTTTTGAAGGCGGGTCTCTCCTTAAGGTGGAGGTTCATCCATTTGGCTAGGTGGGAGAGCCAATGAGCTGCCAGAATCCACCTGTCTCCGGCTCCCCAGCCCTGGGGATTAGAGACACCCGACTTTAATCTGGGTTCTGGGTTGTGAAATTGGAGTCTCATTCTCATGCTTTTTATCAGTGAGGACAATTCTTTCTAGTCCTACGTGTTCTCAATTCTTGACATATCCGCCTACCCTCTCTACCATTATTTCCCTAATAGTTATAAAATTGACACTTTATAAAGTGTAGAATATAAGTAAAAGTGTAGAAAGTAAACTTTCATATAGGGAGAAAATATGTTGATGAAAATCAGGAAGGATCCTGGACCCAGAGGGAAGGCGGTGCCCCCAGTGAGAGATCAGCTGTCACAGGGCCTAGAGCAGATGGAAAGACAATGGGTGAAAGACGAGAAGCCTAGTGGGGCCAGCAAGATGGCTCAAAGGGTGGCTGTCACTTGCAGCCACGACTGACAAGCTAGGTTTTGTCCCCTGAACCCAAAGGGAGACCGAATTCCCTCTAGCTGTCCCTGACCCCCACATGCTCACGCCCACACACAAATAAGTAGCTGCATTTTTAAAATGTAAAGAACTGGGGGGGAAGGCATCGCTTGCTGGGTCTGTACGTCAGGGCCAGGGCTGTCATGAAGGAAGATGGATGGAGGACAAGGCCACACCTAGGGAACAAACTCGGAGGATGAAGAGAGAAAGGTGCTATAGGGGCAGGAGCTGGGGTCAAAACTGCAGGACAGCCAAGGTCAGAGGAGGCTCAGGCTGGGATCAAATATGGAGGGAGGAGAATAAGATGGAGGACAGGGGAAGTTGAGGTGCCCTGTAAGGTGTGGGAAGGGTGTTAAAGACAGAAAGGGTGAGGTGGGGGTGTGAGAAAGCTGAGGAGCCGCAGTAGAGCCTTGTGGGCTGCAGAGGTCTGAGGGGCAGATGTGGACGCTAGGATTGTCCTCTAGGACTGGACGAGAGCGACATGGTGCTGGCAGCAGCCAGGGAAAGAGGTGCTGTGTTGGTGGCTGCCCTTAATTCTCAAGGAGGTGCCACACTAACATATCCATGGAGATCCTCTCACCAGAAGGGCCACTGGGCACAGACAAAGGTGAATGAGAAAACACATGGGGCAGACACCAACTATGGCCATTTCCAGCACCAGTGAAGGGGAGCAGGGAAACACCAACCATCTGGTCTACCAGGGAGAAGCCTGCCACATGCCCAACTACATAACAGGTAGCAGGAGCTCAAAACTCATTTGTAGGGTGAGTCAGCGCTGGAGTGAATGAGTGGCAGGTGACAGGTATGCAGATGGTGAAGGTGACTGATTCAGACCTAGCTCAAATTCATCATTCACCTTTGAATACGGACAAAGAACCTTGCTCAGATATCAAGCCCATGAGGCCCTTTTGACTTACCCAGCTGTTTAAGGGAGGGAAGATTTTATCAGGCTGCAGATAGATTCCACGAAACTACAATAGTCACATGACATCTTGGAATAGGCATATCCCTCTTCCACCTGTAAATACCAATTTTGAAGTTTAATTTATTTGCGCATCATTGTCAAATCAACTTTTTGCATTTTCCAAGTTGATACTGCACTGTTAGGAAGAATAATAGTAATATAGGATAATGAGATAGCTCAGGGGACAAAGGTGTTTGATGCACACATATGGTGACCTTAGTCTAGTCCCTGAAACCCAAATATAGGTAGATGGAGAGACCTGATGCCACAAAGATGTCCTCTGACCTCTACACGTGTGCCGTAGGTACACATGCATACACGCACATCGTCATGTACACACAATAACAATACATTCTTAAATTAAATTGCTGGTCACTCAGGAGGCAGAGACAGGTGGATCTCTGTGACTTTGATGCCAGACTGGTCTACAGAGCAAGTTCCAGGACAGGCTCCAAAAGTTACAGAGAAACCCTGTCTCAAAATAAACAACGAAAATAATAATAATTATTATTAAAAATAATAGTAACAAACATTATGAAAACAATAGTTAATAAAAGAGCAAGAATTATAGCATATTTTTCTCTATGTCAGAGACTGTACCTTAACATACCTTATATGATTTAGTCTTGGCCACAGTGTGAGGAAGCTCTGATGAAGACTTCATCAGAGGGGTGAAGTTTTTGCCCAAGTTTGTGCACTGGTAAAATCAGCACTTGGCAAGGGGCTGCTACAGCCTGAGTGTGAAATGCCTCCCACAGGCTTATGTGCCAAATGCTTGGTCCTCAGCTGCTGGTGCTGTTTTTGGCAGGTTCTAGAAACTTCTGAGGAGACAGGTCTTAGCTGGAGGAAGTAGGTCACTAGTAGTGTGCTTTGAAGGTTCTAATCTAGACCGTGATTTCTTTCTCTGCTTCCTGTCTTCCGTGAGGTGAGTAGCAGCTACCACGTGTTCTATTTCCATGATATGGTAGCTCACCATGACCCAGAATTAGTGAGACTATGGATAAGGATTTGAACCTCTGAAGCTGAGAGACAATAAATTCTTCTCTTTAAGTTATTTTAGTGTTTTTTGTTTGTTTTGTTGTTGTTATTTATCGTGGTAAGGACATTATAATAAAAAAGGGGTATTGGCGTTCAAGTCAAGAGCCACACTTCCTTCCCATGACCTGTTTCCACCTCCAAGGGACGTTCCCGCTGCAGTATGGCCCCACCTGAGGAATTCCAAGCAGTAGTGACAAAATACTGAACCGGGAGATGAGATCCTAGACTGACTTCTCTAAAATCTGTCAACTGTAGGCCTTTCCACAACAAGCCCTTGTGAGCCTCAGTATATGCTGCTGCAAAACAGAGCTGACCATACTGCACAATGTGCGTCACCGCCCCCCACTGCAGCTGCTGCTGAAATCAAACCATGTGAACGGCACCACTTTACAAAATAAACCGTTGGTGCTCATGGAATTCTCACTGTGTCTATGATTTGGGCAGGTGGATACGTGGCCCGGACTCAAGTTGTTGCTGTGATGATCTGGTTGTGAAGGAACAACTGTCTCCTTTTCCTTCAGCTGTGAAGCCCAGTTCTGGATTTGTCCTTCAAGCTGCAGCAGTGGCCCTGTCTCGGGAGGCTCCAGCAGTGGCCCTGTCTCGGGAGGAGCACTGGGAAGCTCTGAGTCAAGCTGCCCTGGAGATGTGAGTCCTTCAGGATGTCAGAGATAAAGGCAAGAGGGAGGAGGATCCATCTTTTCCTTTCGGCAAGGACGGAGATGCTGCTGACTCTGAAGCCTTGTCCCTCTCCCGACTCCATCTCTAGGTAAACCCTCATGGTGGCTTCTTTCTATTAGTATAATAGGACACCCTGACGCTGACCTGGTACTTTGCTCCCTAAGGCAGCTACCCCAGATCTCAGCATCTGGTAACTTTGCAGAAACTGGAGGCCATCCACCCATCCATTGCCCAGGGGAGCCTATGCTGGTCCACAAAGAGCCACAGGCTTTGGCTCTGTTCTTTGGGGAGGCAGACTTCATCTAAGGGTAGACATGGATGTCACCCTCAAGGGACACTTTGGTATGTTTGGTCAGAAACTTGACTTCTTAGATTCTTAACTATACATCTTGACCTCTCTATTTTTTTTCTACTTACAGGGGGCTAGGGGAACTGTTTCCAGACTATTTTAGGTGAACTTGCTGAAGAGTAAAAAATGAAAAGAAAGAAGGAAATGAATGTGGAGACGTCACAGCTATTTTTAGCTGGTTCTGCTCTCCCTCTAGGCCATGGGCTCTATTTGGGAACCTTGTACCTTGGTGGGCAGCCAACCCTGTGTTTTTTCACAGAGCAGCCGCTGGCTTAGGGCTGGCTTCTGGTCCTTTTCACCGCTTTTATGGTGACAGCATAACCTCTGTTCTGGCTCAGTGTTCGTGGCCTCCAGCAGCTCAACTGTTTTTCTGCAGTGCCAACATGATACAGTCAGGACCTTGGCTCTGCCCTCAGGCCCAGAAACATCAGAGCATAGCAACTTTTGGCAAATTAATGAATTTGTATCCAGGTCACATTTTACAAAGAATCATTCACTCTTCACTGGCCTGAGACCCCTTGCAAACTGTAATCATATGACTTGCTACCTGCTCTGGGATCCTTGCCCCTAAACACAAACCCAGAAAACCATGAGTGGTTCATTTAAGCAGAAACTATTTCAGTTTTGAGATGGCTCATCCTGAAAACCAGGGGAAAGGACTGCATAATCAATGCAGTGGAAATCTACCAGGGACCAAACCCAGTAGATCTGTGATCTGAATCAGGGTCAGCCCCAGTCAGGAAGAGACTTCAGGTGGGAGGTGATAGGGACTGACACAGGATGTCACCCACTGCGACAGTGGAGGGACTTGACAGTCTTGCTCCCAAAAGGAACTGCCGTGGGTCGTGAAGTCCAGGTTTTCAGTTCTAGTCAGAAGCGCATGGGGCTTGAGGCTCAGAAGATCAGACCTCTCTCATCATAGAGGAAGTACACACCCGGAACTGTGTCGTCAGAGGGATCATGCTTCCTGTGCGAGAGGAAAGTACATTTTCCCTAAATTAAGTAGCTCTTTGTTCTGAACCTAAAAACTTTCATGCTTTTTGTAAAGGGAGTGACCCCAATTCCACCGCCAGCGTTTCTTGGGGTGCTGTAGACACACGTGTACCCAAATGCACAGAAATATGAACATGAGATTTTCAGGAATGGGTTTTAACCATGGAACATTCTGGTATCAGGATCCAGGGGACAGGAGGAAGCTCCTTCATGATGCCATCTACCATAACTCAGCTAGAAGAAACCTCCCTTTGGCCTGTAGCCAACTCTTTTCTTCTAGAAATGTGCTAATCTCAGTTCACCCACCTTCCACTCCCGGTCTCACCTGAGACCAGCTCTGGACCTAAGTGGCAGGAGACCATTCACTGAGCCTTTCCTTATGGTGACTGACTAGAGCTCCTCCCTGATCTGTGGCCTGCAATCCACTTAGAGCATTTTTAAAAGACACTAAGGTCTTTAGAGCCAATGAACCAGGAGAATGGATGTGGCTATGATTTGAAGGCCCCATTTTAATACTCACTCCAATAGCCCTCATGGGAAAGGGTGAGTCTGTGAATGAGGCGGTGAGGGTAGGAAGCTCTGACCCTTCAAGATCCTGCTGTCCCTTTTCCTAGGCTACACTGTGATGCTGGGGTCACCAGGAGTACATACTTAACAATTGTTAACAGTCTACATATTACTGTTAGTATGTGCAATGACCCTACCTTTTTTCTAACTTTTAAGGCTGTGTTTCTCTGTGGAGCCCTGGCTGTCCTGGAACTCATTCTGTAGACCAGGCTGGCCTCATACTCAGAGATCTACCTGCCTCTGCCTCCTGAGTGCTGGGATTAAAGGTGTGCACTACCACCACTGGGCTTTACTTAAAACAAAACAAAACAAAAAACAAACAAACAAAACAACTTTTACCACTGGACTTTAATTTAAAAAAAAAAAACGAAAAACAAAAAACCTTTTGTTATTCTCACTTCTCAGCTAAGACATTTGAGCTCAGACTGGGGAAGATACAACTGTAAAAGTCCACGTCCATTTGACCCCAGGATCCAAGGGCTCAGTCGCTGCACTTTGCCAGCTGCCTCAGCCGCAGCAGCGGTCTGGTTTGTGATGGTGAGACTGGATCGATGTGAGCGGGGCTAAAGATGCCCAGATTCAACATGGCTTCTGGGTGCAGCTATGAGATATTAGCTTCTGAGTCTGTGGTCTCACATGATTGCTTAGTGTGGCTAGGCTTCATCCTAAGTGTCTTAGGTAGGGTTTATTGCTGTGAAGGGACGCCATGACCACGACAACTCTTATAAAGGAAAACATGTAATTGGGTCTGGTTAATAGTTCAGAGGTTCAGTCCATTATCATCGTGTCAGGAAGCATAGTGGCACACAGGCAGACATGGTGCTGGATCTGCAGGCAGCAGGAAGAGAGAGTGATCCACTGGGCCTAGGTGGAGCTTCTGAAACCTCAAAGTCCACCCTACCCTTCCCCCCCCCAGTGACACACTTCCTCCAGCAAGGCCACATCTACAAGGCCACAACTCCTAATAGTGCCTCTCCCTAGGAGCCTATGGGGGCCATTTTTATTCAAACCACCAACACCAAGCAACTGAAAATCCTACATGGAACAAAAAGGTGAGGGAGGAGCTCATCCCTTTACTTTCTGTTGTCTGCTTGAGGAAGACACTGGCCTTCTGCTCCAGGTTGAGATTCATACCACAGGGCCCCTAGTTCTTAGGCACCAAGCATGTACTGGACTACACAAGGCACCTCCTTTTGGGTGGACTAGAAATTAAGAGCTTTCGCCACATAAAATGCATCACAAGTTCATATTAAGAATCTAATTTGAACTCAGGACTGCTGCTATCTTGGTTTGAATCATATGATGTTGCCACTTTTGTAGGTCAAAAGTATTAAATATGGGCAATTTTGATTGACTCAGTCAAATACATTCACACTCCATTTTTAAAATCAATGGTGATACAGGATATATACTTTTTTCCACTTTGTTTTTCTTTCATTTAAGAAAAGAACTTTTGTTAATTCTTTTTGTTAGACAAACATTTTATATATATATATATATATATATATATATATATATCAACTTTTTTAAAGCATAGCAAGCCAATAAAAGTTGAAGGTTTTTGTCTCAGTGTATTCATGAATCCATAACAAAGAGCCACAGAACAGAATGATTATAAACAGCAAAATTTGACTTTATTTCTACAGCTTTAGAAGCTGGGATGTTCTGATTAAATGTCTTGTGAGGGCTTCTTCCTGGTTCTCAGTAGGTGCTTTCTGTCAGTGTCCTCTTTCAGGGGTGGGGGGACGGAACAAATGTTTAGTTATTACCAAGTAGTTGACATAAAGATGCATAAGGGAGCAGATACAAAGTATACTCCATGTCCTATTTGCTTCTCTGCTGCTGTCATAAGCACCATGACTTAAAGAAATTGGGAGAGGAACGGACTTATTTGGCTTACAGGTTCTAGCTCCTCAAGAAGGGAATTCAATGCAGGAACCTGGAGGCAGGAATTGACACAGAAGTCATGAAGGAACGCTGCTTACTGGCTTGCTCTCCATGGCATTCTCAGATGTTTTGTTTTTTTGTTGGTTTTTTTTTTTCAATACAACCCATGACTACCTGCCTAGGGGTGGCACTGCCCATGGTGGGCTGGGCCCTCCCACATCAATCATCAATCAAGGAAACGCCTTACAAGCTTGCTTACAGGTCAATATGACTGTGGCGATTCCTCAATTGAGTGTCCCTCCTTCTTGGTAATTCTAGCTGACAAAAACTAATCAGCACCCCGCTTTTCTCCAACAAAGAGAAAGATAAGTGAAAACACCCATGCCTTGCTAGTTGTCCTATGATCAGTTTGCAGGTAAAACCGCAGGGAGGAATAACTCACACTGATGGCAGGAATGGAAACGGGGGTGGCCACTGTGGAGCACAGTTTGACGATGCCTACTGAAACAGAACAGCGAAGTCAGAAACCCCACCATCTTGGAATGGGCCTTATAGGTACGTTTACACGAGTGTAAATAACACACTCACAAAGGTGATTTGTGGTGTTTGATTTGTAACAACCGATATGAGGGAATAACGCAGGTGTCCACCAACAGAATAATGGCAGTGGGCAGCTAGAGCAGGGGTGAGGACGGTGCAGATGTGGAGGAAGGGTTGCAGACAGCGTGCTGCATATAAGTAGATATTTTAAATGGATGGACTATGTGAACGATGAAAGATTCACAATTAAACTGAAAAGAGAAATAAAGAAGTAAAAAAAAAAATAGCAGAAGTTCCAGCCCTACAAGTTTGCAGCGACGGCCCTTCCTGTAATCAGGTGGTGACTGCCCGTCTCCCTTGGCAACTACAGATCAAAACCACTAACCTCTACAAACTGCAGGCACAGATCCATGTCACACAGTCCTGATAGGAATAAATTAAATTATTTTGTGGGGAATAATAACATAATTACGAAAAAGAGGAAGGTGAGGCAGGTCTTTGCAAGAGAAAAATCATAAGCTCATTAATTTTCACAAGTGAGTAGAGTGTTAATTACATATCCTGTGACTGAAGCAGAGTTTATTGTTTTGGAAAGAAAGTTGCCAAGAGGGAATAGGAAATCATATTAACCCTCTGTGAGGATTTGAATCTGGGTGTCCTCTCCCAAAGATCCATATATGAGTTCATGGCTTGACTACAGAACCATGGTCCTGGGGTGTTAGTAGCAAAGACCCTGTCAGCCAGGAGTCCAGACACATGTCCAGAATCCCAGTATCCCCCTTTCTGGGACAGAAAGGTCAGAGTTTAAAGGTCCTTGGCTAAACAGTAAATTTGAGGAAAAGCCTGGGATACATGAAACCCTGTCTCAAATACTGCTCAAAAAAGGCCTGAGGGTTTTTGAGCACCTGCGCCCCAGGAAGTCCTTCAGGTGCTGGAGGACAGCTACAGCATCTGCCTTCCGGCTTGAGATATGAGTACTCCATCAGACAAACACCCCTACCATGTTGTGTCGACTTCTCTGGAGGCCTAAATGAGTGCAACTACCTGACCTTGGCTTCAACCCCAGAACCAAGATCCAAAAGGAACCTGTTGACTTCCTAAGTAGCATATGCCGGGTACTTCGTTACAGGGATAGAAAGCTACTATATCTACCAGTCTCGTGCAATACACCATGTGGGGGATGCTTTTGACCCTGTTGGAATTTCTACATCACGATGAGCTTCAGTTAGGTCTCTGGCTCTTTCTCCAGGTTTTAGACTCACAACCATCCTCTGACAACCTTAGATATCTCTCAGAGCCCCAAACACAGCCCGTCTAAAGCTAACCCCAGCATAGCCATGTCTATAATTTGTGGTCTCGCTATCCATGGTTTCAGTTACCTGTGGGTAAGTGTCCCATAAGTATTAAATGCAAAATTCCAGGAAAAAACCCCAAAATTTTATGTCATAAATTTAGAGACCATGAGAAGTACTACAAATTAGAAAATAAAAAAGAAAGCCAAGTGGTGGTAGCGCATGCCTTTAATCCCAGCACTCAGGAGGCAGAGGCAGGCAGATCTCTGTGAGTTCAAGGCCAGCCTGGTCTACAAGACCTAGTTCCAGGACAGGCTCCAAAGCTACAGAGAAACCCTGTCTCAAAAAAAAAAGAAAAAGAAAAAGAAAATAAAAAAGGGTGGGACATCACAGTGTACCCATCACAGCGTACCCATCATCATAGTGTACCCATCACAGCGTACCCATCATCATAGTGTACCCATCATCATAGTGTACCCATCACAGCGTACCCATCATCATAGTGTACCCATCACAGCGTACCCATCATCATAGTGTACCCATCACAGTGTACCCATCATCATAGCGTACCCATCATCATAGTGTACCCATCATCATAGTGTACCCATCACAGTGTACCCATCATCATAGTGTACCCATCATCATAGTGTACCCAT
>PVIU01029784.1:0-17042 GCA_004026605.1 Ondatra zibethicus | reverse complement strand
CCAGATAATGCTGGTCACAAGAAGAGCAAGTCTGAATGCATATGGGTAGGTGCCCTAGTTCCCATCTCTGTGTAAAAGGCACCGGACGGGTCTGTTACCCTCTGGGCGGAGGACGCCTGGATGAGTGATAGTACATATGTCCTACATTTTAACAGAGATCAGACCTCTACTCTTACCTGCTGCCTTGGAATTTAAACTAGAAGGGGGAACTGCAGGGAGCCATACGCTTGCATCCTTGCAGTTTGGAGGTAAACAAATTCCATATTTGGCAATGCTTCAGGACTGAGCGTCCAGGCACTTCCTGCATGCGCAATAACCTAAGTGTCCCTAACCAATCCCGAGGACTCTGGTGCCAGCGGGACTTAGCAGCCAATCAAGGCGTGAGTCGCGTCATATCTCTCTATATAAGCAGCCGCCATGTTAGACCTCCCTCTCTCTCGCCTCCCACTCTCCCATCAACCTAGAGGCTCTCTTGCCTCCCGTTTTTCCTCAACCGAGTGCTCTCCAATAAAGCGTGATCCGGGAAGAATCCTGAGTCTGGCTGTTCATTCCGCTGGTTGGGAGTCAGCAAGAATGTTTTATATTATGAAATTAATTTTCATTCTAAGAAACTATTCCTTTTTAGTTTGTATAACTTTGTTTTCATGTTGCAACAGTAATGCTGTATATTTCCAATTTCTTTATAAACTGGAATTAAAATTAGAACTTCCAATAATTTTAATACTGTTGAAGATAATCTTAGTTATTGTGAATATAATCCATATTTATATAAGTAGATATAAAGAATTTTATGAATCACATTTTGAGGGCAGTACCCTATGTAATCTTAATAATGTCTCTGTCTTTCTGTTTTGTTTTCTTGCATATATAGGACATAAACTAATAATAACAATAATTTTAAAGTTGTAATATTGTCATTTTCTCATTTTTAAACTTTTCTATTACTTCCTCATTTCTTTTAATCGATAGACTTTTACTTTGTGTACCAAGCTTCCCTTATTTATTTTTCTCTGTATTTTTATTTTAGTCTGTCTAAAGTAGTCCACATTTACTTTTCATATTTTATTTTATGTTTATGGTGGTTGTTTTATTTCATTATTATGTTTTAAAAACACAATATGTGTATTTCCAAAGTAATCTTTCTGTAAGATCTGTTCTCTTCTCTAAAGTATATAGACCATGGACATTTTTTCCTTTTATTATATATAGACATATTCTCATATAATATGTCTTGATTACAGTTTCCCTTTACTTAACCCATTCCATTTCTTCCCTACTTTCCCTTCATTCTAGACCCAACCATTATCTGTCTCTTATTAGAAAACAAACAGGCTTTTAAGGGGTAAAAGTAAAATAAAATAAGATAAAGCAAATATTAACATATTGGAAAATGACAAAACAATCAAAAGGAAAACAACCCAAGAAAAGGAACAAGAAACAAATATAGATGAAAAGACACATTGTTTTGCACACTCATGACCATTTCTTCTTTCATGACTTTTTTCTTTCCCTTTTTCAGTATTATATGACTTGAAACAGATTATTTATATTTAGTGATTTTATATTTTCTCTCTGAATATACTTCTAAATAGCAGGCATTATTAGAAAAACTTCTTGCTCTTATTTCTTTAAATATTACATCTTATTTTTTTCTGTTGCACACTCAAGAATCCCATTAAAACTCTCACCTAGAACCTATATATACACAAAGACATGTAGGGCTAAACAATAGGAAAGAAAGATGAGAGAAAGAAATTCCTTTATTTGTCCCCCTTTCCACTCCCCCTTCCATTTTGATCCTCTCCTTGCAGTCCATCATTCTATCCACCATAACTATCCATTCCATTTCCCTTTTCTAAGGAGATCTGTTTGCTTCTCCCCATAACTTACTCTATACTTAACCACTGTGGTTCTTTGGATTGTAGCTTTCATGCTACTGACTTAACAACTAATATCCACACATAAATGAATACTTGCCGTATTTGTCCTTCTTGGAACATTTTAAAAAGTAATCTCTCACTTTGAACACACCCTATTAATGGCAAAATGTTGTTGTACAGTATTTTTTAGCTCTTTATTTCCAGTTTTTTAAAATGTTTACTTTCTAAACATTTGAAAATTTTTAAACTCATTGCTTGATAATAGATCATCATTAGTTGAATTTTAATAAATCAAGTAAAATATGGTGATGGCTGTGATTTGCCTGCCTAGCATAACCATTCATTGTTCTGAGTTGAATAGGACTATGCAAATTATTTATTTAGTAGGAGGTATTTTACTATAGAAAATCACATGCATCCGAGTTCCCTGTTACCTTGAAGCTTCTCTGATATCAAGAATTTTTAATATGAAATTGACAATGCACTTGATTCAACTTTAATAAAAGACAACTTTGACATCAAGAGGGCATTTAACTTAAAGTAATGGCAAGTAAAAGAAAAATGTGGTCAGATTCAAAACCAAATTGAGCTTTCAGAAATATTTGTGTTTTATGACTTGCAAAATAACATATACTTGTTCTGTTGACTGCAATTGCTCTGTGGGTGGGTTTTATTCATTAGGATGCCATTACAATTTGAGCTTTCATACAGAATTTGTTTGTATTCCGAGCTCTACATTGTATTAGCATTTTGACCTCAAGCACCCTATTTAACTTTTCTTGAGCTCAGTTTATTTTGTATGGAAAAAGCAACAATGTTTTTCCTCAGTACCACAGAGAATTTCTCTGAGATTAAAAAGAAATGATAAAAGATAGTGCTTTCTAAATTGTAGAATATTATATAAACTAAATAGCAAAATAGCAAAAAGTGGCATGCAAATTTTATCATGGTTCAGAAGAGTCATCTTGTAAGATATGTAAGACATAAAATCAGGATATATTGAAGATACTCAGTGTCTTCTGAACATAATCTATTTGAAGTAAAATAATGATGAAAGCTGAAAAAACATCAATGCAGTAGGGACAAAGGTCATTTTTACTTCTTTATAATTTATGTCTGATATAAAAAGCTTTGGATAGCACTTATGTCAAATAGACTGCAAATCTAGACAGATCAAAGTCCATGGGAAAAATCTAAATTTAGAATAATTCTATTTATGTTGAAGAGTGACCAAGGAAGTTTTTCCCTGTAATATCCTGCCACTTAAGAAGTCAGCTGCAAAGCAAACTGGGTCAAAGTGGTAAAAAAATCATGGTACATATAGCAAGGAGAAGTATTACTTTTAATATTCTATAGACCCTGATAAGTTCCTTAAACTTCTAAGACTCTGATTCAGTGATTAAAGTAGTTATGTTTGTAGTGTTCATTTCTTATACCATATTTTATACTTCTTAAGTAGTTTAAATTTATAAAATTTAATCTTAATCTGATGAATGTTTTGAATACAAGAAATGTAAAATTAATAGCTATTGTGACTGGATTGTATAAAATATGATTTTCTATTTTATAGCTTGAATCTGAAATGTCTGCCGGCTTATGTTTGAACACTCCTTTCTTGGCTATACACTTTGTGGGAACTCTAATGTTGTCTGAAGATGGTACTTAACTGGCAGAAATTCAATAGAATTAGGCCTTTTAACATGAGTCCCTGGTACTTCCTTCTTTTTGGTTCCTGGTCCAACATAATGTGAAACTGTTTTTGCCACCATGAACTCCTCCATGTCTTCCATACCATAATGAAACAAGACCAGTACAGTCCATAAGTCAAACTGAATCTTTCTTTCTTTAAATTTCTTTGTCAGGTAAAAGTAATTATAAAAGTAATCAAACATACCCACAATATCTCATTTAACCTTCATAAAAGATCTGTGAGATAGCATTGCTATTCTCATTCTACCCCTGAAAAAATTGAAGCTACATGAAGTTAATTAAATTATTAGTGTCTTATTATAATGATACAGTAAAATGCAAACGTCAATATAACATAAAAATTTATTTCTCCTTCTGTAATTGAGGCCAAGTATAAATATGAGGGACTAGATAAATGGAAAGAAAGACTGATAATCAAACTTATTTCATGATGTGACAAGCATAGAATTATTTTAAAATACAAAAGTGCTCATCTCAGAGATATATACAATGACTTTATTTTTTCATTGGTGTTGTTCAGTGTTATTTAGGTACCTAAGGTCTTATAAATGAAAATTAGAATATTAATTAGAGTATACATCTATTTAAGAGCAATGTCATTGCTTTATAGTTTTTGCTAAAACTAAAGGAAGTTAATCTGAATACTGTGTCTTGCTAAAGTAAGATCACAAAAGTCTATCAACATTTTCATATTCAAAAAATAAAGCAAGGAATTCATGAGTCTAGTCTAAGTGAATTAGGTAGCAAAACAAAGCTTAATTAAATTATTCTTTTTAATGATAGTTTCTCTAAAGCCATTCAGAAGAAAGGCATAGATATTTCACAACTTAATGTAAATGTAAAAACATAGCATTTTGTGATCAGAATAAAGAAAATACCCATTAGAAATCTGAAGATTATCAGGAGGCAAACAAAGGACAGACTTATGTCCTATAAAAACTACCAATATCCCCTGAAACTGAAGTTACAGGTAATTGTAAGCTGTCGTGCATGCTGAGAAAGAAAAATCAAACAAGCAAAACAAAACAAACAAACAAAAAACAGTCCTCTCCAAGAGCAGTAAGTGCTCTTCACCATGGTGCCATGTCTTCAGCCCTGAAATTTGTAATTTTTAAGTGGAAAAATGACAGGAAATTTGTTTTTGGAGAACTCCTATTACAGTCATCTGATAGAAAACTCAGGTGGCATTGTGAATGATCTTTTAAAGTGTTTATATTCTTGGTATCAATATACATCTTTCAGGAATTAGTCTAAAGAAATACAATAAAATACAATGTAATAGTGGCACATAAAAATTATGATAAATAATTATACATAAGAGAAAATATTAAGCATTTAATTAATTAATAATAGGTAAAATAATATCAGAAACATAGTCATCACAATATAATTATAAAATATCTCTAAAGTTTTGCAGAATTATTACCATAAACCTTTTAAATTCACTACTAGTAATGGTACCTGCATCTTAGCAGTAATTAACAACTATCTCATTGTACTTGACCCACTTAAAAAAAGGAAAATTATGCTTGGTATTGGAAATTTAGCCAACAACCTAGGGCAAGTAAAATGATGTATCTTGGAGGAGAACCTACAACTGTCAATTTGATAAATTGTCATAATCCCCTAACAACATTATCAATATTTGTTTGTTTTTAAATCAACAGATATGTGTAGTCCTCATCATACATCAAGAAAACATCTCTTGCAACTGATGGAAGTCATAACCAAAAACTACAATTAATCAAAATGCAGAGCTGTGGAACCCAGACCCAAGAAATGCAAGCTATATCTATAATACAACTCCTTCAGCTAAGAGTCAGTCCTCTGGAATCATTTTGGAAGAGGGGAGGAATGTTTTTAAGAGCCAGAAAATCAGGAAATTTGCTGTGACACTGTATCTCCTATTACTGTCAGAAACTACACCCATAAAGTCTCACAAACAAAGCTGCTTCAGTCTGAACTGAACAAGGACAATAATAGACAGGATAATGTGGTGGTGGTGGTGAGCCCAAAGCCACACAAAGAATTATGGGCAACTAAGGAATGCTGAGAGCTAGGGAAATAGTCTTCCCAAGGAAGAGCACAACTATCTGTTAACCTGTACCAAGTGTTCATCCCTAAAATTATACACAAAATTAACACTGTATACTTGAACAGATTTTATTTATGCATTTTGAATATCTATAAAATATATGTGTGTGTTTACATATATGTGTATATATATCACAACAATCAATTTAGAGACTAACAATCTGAAAGATAGCAAGAGAGGACATATGAGAGGACTTGGAGTGAAGAAAAGAAAGGGAATAAATGACAATTACAAACTCAAGAAATAAAGTCATTAAATCAAAATCAATAAAGAAAAATACATATTTAAAGTAAATGCTACTAGGTAAAACTGGGTTCTTGATGTATCAATGTTAACTCCAAATAGATTTTTAAAGGCCTCGTTCAGGAGACTTAGTCAATTAACATTCATGGTAAAAGCCAATCTGAGCCATTCCACAGGTATGAGATGATATAACCAAGTTATGTATGACTGCAAGGTAAAACATAAAGCCAGACGTTACTTTGTTTTATTATTTGTTGTATATATGTCTATCTTGAGTTCTAATAAGATTTTTCTCATTAGGCTTGAGACTTATTTGGAATCTCCGCCAGTTTTCTTCTTTCCCCATTTTCAGTTTTGAAATGGATTATATATCTAGTGCTTTCCTGTTATATGCTTATATTTATAAAAATACATAATATATCAAAGTTCTGCCATCTCTTATCTAGAAAATCAGATCTCACCACCTACCAAACCTACCATACCTTTTCCTTGAATGTGTCAGCTTCCAAAATTGTGAGAATAACATTTATGATTCTCCTGAATGTCTGCTATTTTAGTTGGAGCAGACCAGACTAAAGCCTACTCAATTTATTTCTACTTTATAGGTGAGAGAAGACAGATGCATGATAATAATGCTTGTAAATGAAAAGATGGAATTAAAGTTAATTTTTATAGTTCTTTATCTCACATCTCTCCCACTATCCTACCATGCTTTTTTGAGAAAGAGACTGTAAATGACACATGCAGGTTTCATAGTTTAACCCAATTAACACCTAGACAATTTTAATTTAACCTGAATATCCCTTTTGCCTTTACAAATATCACCATTGTCTTGATGACTTCCATGTCTGTAAAGATTTTTTTTCTGAAAAAAATATGTTAAAATACATAATGAAATCCTTCTTTTAAAACTGCTGTTTCTGAGTGGTCTAAAAAAATAAATGAAATCATTCTTGATGAATTCTGCTGTATACATAGGTTGGTGATTTTCCAATCAGATATTCTACTATACACATCCATCAGTGCTTTGTCAAGTCATCATCAGAGAGGCTTCCTCAGGGAACAGATGGGAACGGGTAGAGAGGCTCATAGCCAGAAATTATAGAGACAGAGAGTCTAAATTGGATGTCTCCATCCAGTCCCTACTGTCAGATCTCAGGGAACCCTGCCAAAGAGGGGGAGGAAAGGAAAGATTGTAGGAATCATAGGGGATGGAGGACACCAGGAGAACATGGCCAACTGAATCAACTCATCAGGGCACATATAAGCTCACAGAGACTGAAGCAACAAGCATAGGACCTGCAGAGTTCTGCTTCAGGCCATCTATATATAAGTTATGGTTATGTACCTTGGTGTTTTTTGGGACTTTTAACCATGGGGAATGATTGTATCTCTGACTCTTTTGCCTGCTCTGGAGCCTCTTTTCCTCCTATTGGGTTGTCTTGTCCAGCTGTATCGTGTTTTAGCCTGTTTCCCTGTCATGTCTTGAAGGCTTACTCCTTTCTGAAAGGAAACAGAGGGAGGTAGATCTGGGGGAGAGAGGAGGTAGATTTGGGGGAGAGAGGAGCTGGCTATGGGAGCTGGGAGAAGTGAGTGAACGGAAACTATGGTCAGATTATACTGCGTGAGAGAAGAATATATTTTCAATTTAAAAAGTATGATTTGTTTCTTCAAGCCTAGAACGTCTGCAGACTCTTTTGTCCATATAGTAAAATATTCTTGGCACACTGAAGTATGTTTTAAACCATTTTCTGTGATATAAGCTTGTTCAATGTACTTAACAAAAAGAGAACCTGTGAATTATTTATAATTCCCAAAGAAATGCTGTCAAAAACTACATTGCATGGAATGGAGTGTCTTTTGCTTTGAAGAATTCTGGAAACAAAGGACTGGTTACAAGCCCTAAACAGAGCTTCAGTTCTCATTTTGGTCCTATTTTCTGAAAACAGAAACATGTTCCCTTTTAGGGTTTGTAAAATTAGCTTTCCTAATACAGCCATTCATGTATATCAGACTATTCCAGGTCACATGTATACTTCTAAACAAATCACTGTGATAAGTAGGGTGCAATATGCTTCTTGGTTTAAGCAATTAAGTTCTCTAATCAACCGAATATGACTCCTTTTTCCAATCACATCTCACCCACAAATGAGAAAGGTGAATCAAACTCAATAACTTCATAAACTGTGACACAAGGCAGACAGAGGCATTTACCCTTATTTTCTTGAACTTGGGCACATGGTAGGTGCAAACTCCAACTCCTTAGAAAGGTTAAATGGGCAATGTGGAAGTGGGACATTAGCAGTGCAGGTATTTTTAGGCACGGCTTAAAGACAGCTGAGTTCTATGGGCCTTGAAATTCATTCTTGCATTGCTATCTTCCTTTTAATTCACTTTAGTCCATTTATTTACCTTTCACAAACCCCAGTACTATATATCCACCTCTGAATTATGACATCAGGCAATTAAGAAATAAGGTGAAAGAAATTTATAAAAAACAAAGAATGAAATAAAAAAGAGGCAGAGAGAAATAAAGGAAGGAAGGAGGGAAGAAGAAAGAAAGAAAGTGTCTCCTATTAAGACTCCAGGAAGTATCTTTTGAATGTATCACTTACTATAGTTTTCATTTATTGGAGTCAAATTGCCTTTATATATGAAGAAAAAATTACAACTGAGAATTTGTATTACAGATAGCATGGTTTTTAGTTGCTCTTGAAGGATCGTTGAAATGGTGTACCTATAGGGATTTCCAAAAGACCAGATGACAAAAGCTATGAAAGGGAACACGGTTTGAAATAATGATGGATTTGAATCATCTGTTAAAATATTTTGAAATAATTGAAGAGAACGTGCAAGAATAACTTCAGAAAATTCAGTACTCAATCTTAACCAATGTATTTTGAGGTTGCATGTTGTTACATAAAGCACAGAAAATTGTGTGGATGACTGGGGCAATAATCAGAGTTTAATAATAAGAATTCTATTTCTCAAAGCCAGAGAGGGGAACTTGCAGGCATGAAAGCCCTTAATACTTTGACAAAAAAGAAGTCTACATTACAGTTACCATATAGGCTGTTTCAACATTAAGGGAACAATTTCTTATATATTTTCCTGCTCATATTTTTTGAAAAGAGATTAGGGAAGACACATTACCATATTATTCATAGTTTTTTTTTTCCATTCAGGAAAGGCAGGTCCCTCAGAATAAAATGAGCATTCACTTAGGCATGGTGTTTAACTGAATACTGGTCAAAAATTACTGTCGTTCAAGTAAGTACAGTGTTTGTTCTATAGGATATACTTTGAGCATATAAAAACAAATATTTTCAGATGCCTACCATCAACACCCTTTCAATTTGAGAAGGGAATTTCATTTCTCAAACATCTGTATTTTGTAGATTTTCATAAGAACTAGACACAGGTGCACTGGTATATTCAAAAACATAGAACAACCAAATCATGCAGACAAACACAAATAGGTTTTCTTCCCCCAAAAATTTCCTTAAGTTTGTGCTGTTTATTCTTATGGTCTAGCAGTCTGACAGCTTAAAGTCATTCACCTCATTTAAATATTCAATTATTTTAAAAAAGGAGCTACCTGTAAAAATTGCTGTACTTAAAACTGTCAGAGAAGAAGCAGTAAAAATCATAGTAGCAGAAATATAATCAGATGGATGTACTTATTTTCTTATATGTTGTAATAAAATCAAATACAGTGCTAATAACAATAGCAACCAGTTGATTAAAATCTTTGACCTAAGTAAAGAAATATTGGGAAACAATACACCCAGTACATATTTTTGAATGAAATTAAATATGTCAATAAATGGTTTAGTAACAAGAAAATCTAATTTTTAGTTTGGTTCTCTCATTTATCAACTGTAATACCATAGATTCTTACCAAAATATCCACTCTCCATCAACAAGTCAATGAAAACAACTGTGTTCAATGGAAAATAAATGAAGAAAGTTAGGCAAGTGAAACATTTTGAAAATTGAAAACGTTATGGTGATAACATAGTAGAGTGATATTTACATACATATTTAAAATGGTATATTGACAAATGCAAGTATCCTTTTATTTGAGGTATATTTCTTCACTTTCCACTTAAGAACTGACATATGAAACACTAGTGAGTTTTTAAGTGCCCTAAAATCAGCAGAAATGTTTAATTATGCAAAATAGAAGTTTCTGAAAAAGTTTCCAAAGTTTATGAAAATATTATTGCAATGTTATATCATATAAAATACATTATCTGCTTTAAATTGATTTACCCAGAATACAGCATTTTTGACTAGCATTCACATAGCCTTCTTTTTTAGTCATTAGAAAAAATAAATTGGTTATTAAAGAAAACCTAGTTCTGCCATAAACTGAAACATGATGTCCCATACATGTAATTTTCAAAATTGCAAAGCAGTTTCATATTCACTCTCATATTGATTGCCCAAGTCATTTTGTATTTTGGTAGAAAACATACAGAACAAATAGAGCTAATAGCCCACCTTAGATCAAAATGTGCTATGGCACTCCCTTCTCCCTCAAACATCCTTGTTCTTGGAATCTGAGTACTTAAAAATAGTTCATTTATAAATATTATCATAAAACAATAACAATTTATTAGACCAACTTAAAAGATGAGTTGGGTTTCAATATGGAAAGACACATGGTTACAATTTTTATTAGTTTAAGCAAATAACAAAAGCAATTTTCAGCAAGTGACATGTTAAAGTAGCCCTTATTATTTTGATGCCAGCCACATCATAGCAAATGCTTCTTATTAACGAGTATTAAAGGAGTCGTATGAGTCAGGCAAGTTTGTTATCCATCTCCTTGTGATTCATTTGTTCACATAGCTTCTTTACGCCTTAAACCAACCAATTTTTAATAATAGTATTCTTGTGTATATCCTTTCTCTTTTGTTAAAAAGTAATAAATTTTAATGTGTTACCTATCACTGTAAATCTCCACGGTTGCTTATGTCACAAAGGTGTATGTCACAAATATGTGAATACTAATTCTTCCAAAGACATCTGATTCTATTCAATGTTAGGCTTCAACAGTAAACTACTGTAAAATATCTATTCTATTAGGAGCTACAGACTTTACCATATTTTAGGAATGTTTACTACACTTAATACAAGATTATACATACAGGAAATATGTAAGCAAGGTTTAATATAAAAAACAAAACTTCCTTAAAACAGTACTAAAAGAATTTAATGCCAGGCCATGGTGGTGCATGCTTTTAATCCCAGCCCTCAGGAGGCAGAGGCAGGCAGATCTCTGTGAGTTCAAGTCCAGCCTGGTCTAAAAGGTCTAGTTCAGAAAGGACAGGCTCCAAAAGATAGAGAGAAACCCTGTCTCAAAAAACAAAAACAAAAACAAAAATAAAAACAAAAACAAAAAGAAGAAGAAGAAGAAGAGGAAGAAGAAGAAGAAGAACAAGAACAAGAACAAGAACAAGAACAAGAAGAACAAGAAGAAGAACAAGAAGAAGAACAAGAACAAGAAGGAGAATTGGACTTAACTGAACAGAAAAGCTGTTATCCAAAGCAACAGAGAAAGTTTGAGGTGTAAAGGATATGCTGTGAGTACTTTTCTAATTCTTAGAAATTTGGAGTAGTTTCTTAGGACTGGTGTAGGAGGTCCTTCTGTTTATGATTGCTTTCATTGGTTAATGAATAAAGAAACTGCCTTGGCCTTTTGATAGGGCAGAACTTAGGTAGGCATAGAAAACAGAACTCAATACTGAGAGGAAGAAAGCAGAGTCAGGGAGAAACCATGGATCCTCCACTTGAGACGGATGCTGGTTAGAATCATTCCTGGTAAGCCACTGCCACGTGGCTTTATACAGATTAATAGAAATGGGTTAAATTAATATGTAAGAATTAGCCAATAAGAAACTAGAGCTAATGGGCCAAGCAGTGTTTTAATGAATACAATTTCTGTGTGGTTATTTCGGGGCTATTGAATTAAATAGATATGCTGAATAATATAGCTGTCCAATGTTCATTGCAAGATAATATATCTCTGCAAAATTAGGAAAATAATCTAAATTTCTACCAACAAAGGAATGGTAAAAATTATGTGTAGCGACCATCACATACTGGTATGACAGAGTTGTGAGTCTCCATATGTGTAGCACGAATAATAAATACCACAGACAGAAATTGTGGTTCAACTAACATTAATTGTTTAATTTAATAGATTCTCTAATATTATAATAATCCTATAGTATTTAAATGTATTTCTTTCACTGTTATGGTTAATGTTAATTGTCACAATCTTCAAGAATCTAACATGACCTGAGAGCTCTGCTCTGGACACGTCTGTAGAATAATGTCTGAATTGTTAATTGCGATGTGAATACCTGCCCATGGTGGGTGGCACCATTCCTTGAATTGGATCATTGATTGCATAAAAGTAGAGAAAATAAACAGGGCAGTACATGCATGCATTGGTTTCTGTGTCCTGATTGTGAATGTGATATGACTAGTTGCCTCAAACTCCTGCTGTCTTGACTTCTTGGCCATTACCTACTCTTCCCTTGAATTCTCAGCCAGAATATACCCTTATGACTTATGAGTAGAGCTCAGAGGACAGCTTTCAAGAGTTTTAACCGCTATCTTTTAAAAGCATGTACAATCCAGGGAACAAACAAGGTCCTCTGGTGGTTAGGCTTGCCAACAAGCACCTTTTAAACACTAAGTCTCCTTGATAGCCCCACCTGATGTTGCTTTTGTCAGAGTATTTTAATCATAAGAGAAAAGGAAATTAGACAGTCACTCAAAGAATTCTTTCTTTCAATCTGCCACAGAGTAGGATTTTGTAAGTATTTTTCCTAAAAGAAATCAGTCTATAATTTTCTATGCTATTTTGAGATACTTCACTACTAGTATTAAAATAAATTTATAGAAATAAGGAGCTTTTGACTCTGATACATTTTCATGTTCATAAGGTATTCTAAATGTTTTACAGGAAAAAGATGAAAACATCCATTTAAATCCACAGACATGGATCTTTTGCTATAATATTGGATAATTTCTCTGATAACTTTTTCAGTCTTCAGAAGAAATTAGCATATTGGAATAATCATCCTACATTTCAGTCAGTTGTGATAAAATTATAATTTTCTAATAAATTTTCTATAGTAATATATATGAGTTTCATAATTATTAAAATTTCATTTAATATTGGAAATATAACTATTAAGTGAACGTTAGACTCTGTTTTACCTAGAAATTCTGTACCATAAGACCAAAAATAATCATGAAGCAATTTCAACAGCCAATTCAACAAAAGCACAGCTTTAGTCATTAGTGGAAACTTTTACCTCCTAAATAGTGAGGTCTTCAACAGTGCTGTAAACACCAAACATGAAGCAGAAATCCTGTTATCCGGTTATTGTCTTAATAAGAGGATGTACTCCTACTTCCAAGGTTATGACATAGATCCTAATAAATTTTCTTTATAAACTTATAAAATGATATCATAAATCTTATTATCTACCCTAGCTTATTACCCTAAAAGTCATCTGAGTAAAGTATTGAAGCAAGAGTTTGAAACATTTGTGTTAATGTTGTTAATGTTTAGAGAATAAGATTAGTAAAATTACTCAGTAGCCTTGGAGAGTGTTCATATTCTTTCAAAAATCCTTACTGACAAAAAAGAAGAAATTTTACTAATTGTTCTAGTCTCCTTTCTGTTGCTATGATAAAACACCCGAACCTTGAGGAAATAAGGAAAAACGGGTTTATTCCATCTGATAATTCCAAGTCACAATCCATCAATAACAGAAGTCATGGCAAGGACTCAAGGCAGGATGTTGAAGGTAGAAATGCTTGTCATTGCACACATCAGCACCTCTTAACTTGGAGCTAGCATCCAAGGAATATAGCAGAAACCATGGAAGAATGCTGCTTGATGGAAAGTTTGCTCATTCTTACTTCAGTGGCTTTCTTCTATACAGACCAGAACTACCTGCCCAGGTCCTCATAATCGACTGGACCATCCTATGTCAATTAACAATTATTGCAAACCCTCACAGATATAACCACAAGCCAATTTGATCTATGGAATTTCACAATCAAAACTTCTCTCTTAGATTACCATAGACTTTGTCAACTGGAAAATTCGAGCTCATTCTAGCTCTTTCAAATATAGCCAACAAATTCTAAATATTCAAAATTCTAAATGTTCATTTGAATTCAGCTAAACAAAATTCATTTAAGTAAATATGAACAAATTATTATTTAAAAGCAGTGTATGTGCATCCTTACATTTTTCCTTGAATATTATGAGTCATTCAGCTTTAATCACATGGTTTTATTCTAATTATGTATATTTCACATGGAGATAGAACACGTTTGAGTGTCCTACTATGCTAATGCTTATGATCCAAAAATCACAGGTAAACTAAATTGTCCTTATAATTTTTAGTACACAATGGGCCCAAACAACAAAATTTAAGTTTGATGTTGATAGATTATAATTGAACATGTAAAGGAGCAAAATCATTATACAGAATAAGTGATTGTGAGGTTCCCAATCCTAGATGATACATCTTCAACACATCCCTTACACCTAAAGCTCAGGAACTTTAATAAATGAGGAGATAGAATGATTATAAGTGCCAGACAATAAGGACATCTGCTGTGCAATAGAATTTTCTGTACATGATAGAGAAGCAGTATTCATGAAGTCCCAACAATATGCTAACCTAAACTAGACCTATACAATGACAAGCCCAATTGACATGTATGTGAAGATAGGGAAATCTTATGGGGCCTCACTCTTAAACAAACAGCTTCAGGCTATTAATGATTGTTGCGAGAAAGAAAAGCAGACTTCTCAAGGAATAAGCTTCCTGATTAAACTATCAGATTCCAAGTGGTTGGTCCTAAAAGGATATACAGATAATCACCACTAAATGAATTAATCAGGTTGCATTTGTGTATTAATATATATGTATATTTAAAAATAATAATCAAAGAACAATAGAAAATATAAAAATTGTAAAAGAAAGACATTGTAAGCCTGTCCTTTAATAAGTAGAATACAATTATTTCCACGTAATTTACTTATTTAGAAAAACTTTGCATTTAATGACTGTTGTTTTTCAGTTATGATGTAAATAATATGGTATCTATACTATTGATATTCTTATTTTTATAGATTAATTCTGACAGAATTTGTATACATGATTATTAATATCTTTATTATTAATATTTTGGATGATTATGTATGTCCTTCTCTATATGTGTTGCTTTTATGGGTTAATGAATGAAGCTGTTTCATTCAATGGCTTAGCAGAGTAAAGCCAGGTGGGAAATCTGAACAGAGATATAAAAGGAGAGTAGCTGGAGTCAAAGAGATGCCATGTAGCTGCTGAAGGGGACAGATGCCTCAGAATCTTACCAGTAGGCCACAGACTTGTGGTTATATGCAGATTAATAGAAATGGATTAATTTAAGTTGTCAGTGTTACTTTACAAGAAGCCTGAGCTAATAGGCCAAACAATGTGGTACTTAATATAGTTTCTGTGTGATTATTCGGATCTGAGCAGTCAGGAACAAAAAGGGCAGTCTTTGCCTACAGGATGATATCAAAACAATGTGTCTGCCCAACACTCCAATGTTCATAATTTATTCTCTTTTAAACAAATAAGTGTAAAAAACCTTACTTACAAAAGAAATTGGAAACAACTTACAATTTTTTGTCTTGCCATTCATTCAATTTCTTAAAATGAGCACAAGTATTTAAAATTATGATTTTTACTTTGTATTCGGGTAAATTTTTATAATGTTGGAGCAGTAAACCACAATGAATTAGAACACAATGAGACATATGACTTTTTTTGTAAAGGTAGATACAGACACATGCAAAGTGTCACATGGGAAATTACAGTGATGCAATGATAGCTTCCAGTTTCACATACAGTTTAAATAATCCCCAAAGTCCTGGAGAATAAAAGCTTATAGAACAAACTCAGTAGCTCAAATGACATATATTCCCAAATCAATTTAAAATGTGCAGAGAGGACTTGAATAACATATACAGAGAAGTTGAAATGATATGACTACCACAGCACTTTTACCAAGGGTCGATTAGCATTCTCACACAGAAAAATTATGTATCTCTGCTAAGTACAGGGGAGACTATTTTAAAAGATGCTAATTATACATTGTCTTAATGCCAACAAGTAAAGGAAACTATGAATTAATGACAGAAGTTTATCCAAAGTTAAAGTCTTAAACAGTAGGTCAGACACAAAATGCACAACCAAAACCAAGGACCTTAAAAAATAATGAATGCACATATTTCAAATCATCAAAGTATATGTGGTAGAGAATATTAAGGTAATAATAAGAGTGATATCTACGACAAATTCATCTGAAATTTCTTCTAAGTTTCATGAGATACAAGAAGAGGAGCAAATGAAACAAAAACTAAATAGAGCTACATGAAACAAAGAGAAGAAGCAGAGTCTAGGTAAACAACAGTGACTTCTTTGACATCCAATACAAAATTTATAAACCTTTAGTGAGCCTAAGATGAGAGAAGTATCAAATCAATAATTGAGGTAAATATATTAATGTGAAATGTAAAAATAAAAGTGAATATTATTTTATTCAAATAACTCTAGAGCTTTGGGACCGGGAACCTCGCCCAACCAGCTTCCGCGGATTCATCTGGACCCAGTCCCGGCTGCACCTGAGCTCGGCCCACCCGGGCTGAGGCCTTGGGGGAAGGACGAGTCCCATGCTAGGGGGCCTCCTTTGTCCCACGGAGCCGAGCAGAGAGGAGCAGGCAACCCTCAGTAGGCCTGCCTTTGGGTCCGGGAACCTTGCCCAACCAGCTTCCGCGGATTCATCTGGACCCTGGTGAGTGGGCCCCAGCCCGTCCCCGAGACTTTCTGGCCACTTGGGGCTCCCCTCTGTTGGCTTTGCTGCTTATCCCAACCCTGCTCGCCCTCGGGCATCCCTTCTCATCTGCGTGGTCCCGGCTGCACCCGAGCTCGGCCCACCCGGGCTGAGGCCTTGGAGGAAGGACGAATCCCCTGCTAGGGGGCCTCCTTTGTCCCACGGAGCCGAGTGGAGCGGAGCGGGCA
>PVIU01029783.1:0-17049 GCA_004026605.1 Ondatra zibethicus | reverse complement strand
GGTGCAGCCGGGACAGGGTCCAGATGAATCCGCGGAAGCTGGTTGGGCGAGGATCCCGGTCCCAAAAGCAGGCCTACTGAGGGTTGCCAGCTCCTCTCTGCTCGGCTCCGTGGGACAAAGGAGGCCCCCTAGCAGGGGACTCGCCCTTCCCCCAAGGCCTCAGCCCGGGTGGGCCGAGCTCAGGTGCAGCCGGGACCTCAACTTTTCATGTTTAAAAGATATTTTCTGAATGTTGTTATCTAGCTTCTCTGGGTCTGTGAATTATAGCATTGTTATCCTTTACTTTATAGTTAATATCCACTTATGAGTGAGTTCATACCATGTTTGTTTATCAGGGTCTGGGTTACCTAAGACATGATCACTTTTTCTAGTTCTATCCATTTGCCTGCAAATTTCATGATGTCGGTTTTTCACAGCTGAGTAATATTCCATTGTGTAAATGAATGAACATTGATACAGAAAGACTCAATAAAATACTGGCAAACAAAAGCCAAAAGCACATTAAAAAGATCATCCAACATGATCAAGTGGGCTTCATCCTAGAGATTCAGGGATGATTCAACATATGAAAATCTGTCAATGGAATTCACCATATAAACAAACTGAAAAAACATCACATGATTATCTCATTACATGTTGAAAAAGCCTTTGACAAAATCTAATACCATTTCATGATAAAAGTCTTGGAGAGATCATGGATACAAGGAACATACCTAAATATAATACAAGCAATATATAGTAAGTTGAAAGCCAACATCAAATTAAATGGAGAGAGACTCAAAGCAATTTCACTAAAATCAGGAACAAGATAAGACTGCCCACTCTCTCCATATCTATTCATTATAGTACTCAAAGTTCTAGCTAGAGCAACAGACAACAAAAGGAGGTCAAATGGATACAAATTGGAAACGAAGAAGTGGAACTTTCACTATTTGTAGATGATATAATAGTATACATAAGCGACCTGAAAAATTCTATCAGGGAGCTCCTTCAGCTGTTAAACACCTTTAGTAATGTGGCAGGATTAACTCAAAAAAAAATCAGAAGCCCTCCTTTATACAGATGATTAAACAGGCTGATAAAGAAATCAGGGAAGCATCACCCTTCATAATAGCCACAAATAACACAAAATACTTTGGAGTAACTTTAACTAAACAAGTGGAAGATCTGTATGACAAGAACTTCAAGTTTTTGAAGAAATAAATTGAAGACATAAGACAATGGAAATATCTCCCATGCTCTTGGATAGGTAAAATTAACATAGTAAAAATTGCAATCTTAGCAAAAGCTATCTACAGATTCAGTGCAATCCCCATCAAAATTCCAACACAATTATTTAAAGAACCATACTCAGCTTCACATGGAAAAGCAAAAAGTTCAAGATAGCTGAAACAATCCTATACAATAAAAGAACTCTCGGAGGTATCTCAAGCTCTACTACAAAGCTATAGTAATAGGAACAGTATGGTATTGGCATAAAAATAGACATATTGGTCAATGGAACAGAATCAAAGACCCAAACATAAATCCATACACTTATGGACACTTGATTTTTGACAAAGAATCCAAAACTATTCAATGGAGAAAAGAAAGTACCTTTAACAAATGGTACTGACACAACTGGATGTAGGCATGTAGAAGAATGCAAATAGGTCGTTATGTGTCACCCTGCACAAAGTCCCAAGTCCAAGTGGATCAAATCTCAACACAAATCCAGTTGCACTGAATCTGACAGAAGTGAAAGTGGGGAGTAGCCTTGAATGTGTTGGCACAGAGGACAAGTTACTGAATAGAATACTAGTAGCACAGACACTAAGATGGACAATGAATAAATGGGACCTTGTGAGACTGGGAAGCTTCTATAAGGCAAAGAACATTGTCAATAGTACAAATGGCAGCCACATAATGGAAAAAGATCTTTGCCAACCCCACATTGGACAGAGGGCTGATCTTCAAAATATAAAAAGAACTCAAGAAACTAGACTTGAAACTAACGAATAATGCCATTAGAAATGGAGAATAGATCTAAACAGAGAATTCTCAACAGAAGAACCTCTGAACTAAGAAATGTTTGTCATCCTTAGCCATCAGGGAAAATAAATCAAAATGACTCTCAGATTCTATCTTCTACCTGTCAAAATGGTTAAGATAAAAAACACAAATGGCAGCTTACGTTGGAGAGGATGTGGAACCAGGGGAACACTCCTCCACTGCTTGCGGGAGTCCAAACTTGCTCAGCCATTTTGGAAATAAATATGATGTTTCTTCAGAAAATTGGGAATTAATCTATCTCAAGACCCAGGATACAAGACTTGGGTATATACTGAAAGGATGCTCAATCATACCATGAGGACTCAATCATACCATGAGGACACATGCTCAATTATATTCATATCAGCTTTATTTATAGTAGCCAGAACCTGGAAGCAACCTAGATGTTCCTTAACCCAAGAACTGATAAAGAAAACGTGGTACATGTGGTACATTAGACAATCAGATTCTCAAAGTGTTTCTTAGCAGTGAATTCCAGGACACTGCAATGTTGACATCTCTCTGCCTCATATTCCTTCTCTTTAAAAGATGGATTTCAGGTTACTAATTTTGATGATGTTATGATCATGTCCCAAGTCTTGGTTTTAGACATGTAAGGTGTGGCTGTGCTGATTCTTTTCCAGTTAGTTGCTGATCCTCTCACATTTATCCTGTTCCTCTCCCTGTGCTTCAAAACATTTTTTAAGCTCAAAGACATGGTTCTGAATATTAATTGGCACTAGCTCTGATTTTTATTCTGCATTTAAATTCCTGAATCACTACCATAGCTTCCTAGACTATCCTTTACCCTCCAGGATACATCCTGTGCATCTATAGTTATCATTTGAGTAATTGTCCATCTATTAATATCTTTAAATATTCTGTACTCCAGAAGTTAACTTTTTTTCTGGTAAGAATACTAACCTTGTACCTTCCGCAGTGAATTAGATTGTAGTATTTCACATATAATATTTTCATTGAATGCTAAGGGCAAAAGATTCACTGTCTTGGTTCCTCCATCATCTTCCTTATTGTTCTCTCTGTCATCCACTACTTGCAACACATAAACAGCCAAGTCCTGCGTATCCTACCTCAGAAACATCTTGCAAACACATCCACTTGTCTCTCTTCAAACCAACTTCACACTGGCACCTAATGCTTGGAATGTCAAAGTAGTTTCCTTCAAACTTTACCTCACATGCTAATTTTGTGTCTACATTATAACTATTAGATTTATTTTGCAAAATACATTTCAATGGCTTTTTGTTTCATTTTCCACAATTTTCAAATCTTAAGACTTACTTGTAAAGGTCTAGTTATGTCATCAAATAGCTTAATATTTGGCTGCCATGCTTAAGGCCTGACTTTTACTGAGAAGGGGAAGGGGCAGGTTGCTTAAAAATCTTACATAGGCAAACTAAGAGAAGAGAAAAGAGCAGTTATTTGTGTAGTGGGTCATATATAGAACAGTTTTCTAGAGCAGAGGTAGCAGAAATTTCATAGTCTAAATACTCCTGCTGCTTTCTTGTCAGTACTTGTGTTTTGTCATTTTGCTTATCATGTCATTCTCTGTCATCCCGTTCACCACTCTGATAACTTAGTGAGAGGGAGACTGGGCTCAGATGTCAACTCAGTCACTAACTTACCATAGGACATGGGTAAATTACTATACTAGTCATGCCTGAATTCCTAAGCTATAACAGGGTGGTAATTGTAACTTGTCTATGGTTTTGTCAATATTAAGTGACCTAATGTTTCAGTATCATATTAGGGTTCACATGGAATGCCATACATACTTCCTATTATGAGAGGTCATTTTTGTTTTTGAGTTGTGTTTAAGGCATTATGGACAGATGAATAAGTAGTCAAATAAATTCCAGTTTGATAAATTCTGTAACATAGAAACAAAAGATGCCCTGAGAGTTTAAGGTGATGGAAACTAGAAATCTTGAGGTTATGATGAATCAGAAAGACACAGCATATTTAAAATTAGGAAATGACATGCTGTGAGTTTTCCTGCCATCCCTCAACCCACCCCACCTGTTCCCAGTGAGCTCCGTGGAACCCTGCTACACAGCCATCTCCAATACTGAGTGGACCTAAGAGGCGAGTCAGCAGCGGCCCTGTGGCCGGACAGCTGGACGCCCCACTCCCTAGGACCTCCTCATGTGAGAAAAACCAGGGGCCCCTCCCCACCCCCTTGGCTTTTCTAGCCAGCCAGCAGGGAGTTTTCCTGCTATCCCTCAACCCACCCCACACCCAACTTTGCCTGTTCCCTGAGGGCCCACAGAACCCTGATACACAGCTTGCTCCAATTCTGAGGAGACCTAAGAGACAGCCACAGCAAGGATTGGACCAAGACGTCAAGACACTGTCGGCCTCATTTGAAGGAAAAGATGAGTAAGCACCAATGCAAGAATTCCTCCAACATCCTAAAAAGTAACATGGTAACACCAGAAGCCAGGGGACACACAACAGGACCTATAGAAATTGGTCCTGGTATGCTTTTCCAAATCCATTCCAGATTTTGGTTACATGACTTGATTTGGTCAATATAAGTACAAATAATGTATCCCTTGTTCCTGTAAACTATGTAAAGAGTCATCTTGTAGGTTCACAATTATCTTTCTTCCTTCTGTCTCAAGAACAGAATATATAAGCTAGACAGGAAGTTCTTCTATAGCCTATATCTAGTTCATGAATAGATCAGAGCTGTAGACAGCCAACAGCTGACAGGAAATAGCAAATATAGGTCACACTGGGAGATAGGCTTCTACAATCTGTTTTAACTGTTGCCAAAGCAGAAACTGATTACTATCAGTAGATTCTTCAAGCTTTCTAAGCTTGATGGCACTCATTTTGGGGCCCTTTTCTTGTTTCTAGTTATTAAATAAGTACATTTCATCCTTTCCTAAATTATTAACCTACAGAATTTATACTAAATAGTTTAATAGCTTGAGAATAGCATTAATCTCTGTAGAAACTATTATAATTGAGCTTTTAAAAAAATTTGTTAAGTCTTATCACTTCTACTAATAAGCCAGGTTCCTTTCTAATTGCACATTAAAATTTTACTTTCTAGATTTTAAAATTCAGGTTAGGTGTGGAGTTATAGTAATATTTTCTTGCTTTGTTCTTATGTTTATTTCAGTGGGTTTTGGTGGGCCTGTTAGAAAATACAACAAATGTACTGGTAATACTGTATGCTTGAAGTGTAATGTAGAGAATTTGGTCGGTATGATGAATAACTAGGCCAGCTTAAGAATAACAACTATACTTTAATGGTTATAAGGGAAAAACTCATGCTACAAGAGTGGGAGGTCTGACGGGCACTGCACAGAGAGGACATGCACCTTAATTCTCCCAGTTTTTCCTCCTCCGCTGCAATTAGATGTGATTGGTTGATAGAGTTTCCCCATCATCTTCCCCTTTTGTCTAAACAAGATCAATCCAAACCCAATACAACTATATACAATAGGAACAGATACCAAAAATTACAAACAATAGACAATGAAGATAGATAAAATTACAAACAATAAACAATATCAAGGAAGGAACACATAACAAAAATTTTACTAAACATTCTATTTCAAGGAGTCTAAATATTGCATTGAAATTAAGCTTGGCTAAATCATGAGGAAGGTAACTACAATTATCTAATCTTCAACTCCATCAAAAATCTGAGAAGGGAAACAATATTACTTGAGTGAACAGGAAGTGCAATCGAGAAACTTCCAAAATTGCAACAAATGACAGAGACAACTGACTACCTGGGCAATCACCCAAAGTCTCATTTGCAATGTTGAAGCAACCAACTTTGGCTAAGGCCTAAAGTAACTGACATACCATTTTCAAAGGCAAGAAACTTTTCAAAACTATCTTACCCTGTCTTGGCTGTTTTATCCATTTATGGATACTCTGTATCTCTGTCAGTGATTGAGGTATGGGCATTTCTTTGCCCAAAGGCCAGTTCTGCCAAGAAGAAAGGCTCCAGGTGGAGAGTCTTTGGTTCTCAACATTCTCTCCGGAATAGATCAGTATTGCCAAGAGTAATTGTGTCTCACTACCACAGAACTCTAATTAGATTAAAGGCCATTTTCTACAGCTCTTTGAAGAGGTTGAAGATTATCTATCTATATTGAATATAATCTCTATTATCTAAAGAACCTAATTAGTCTAATTATAAATATGACAAAAATAGATGACTAATGATCTATAATTCTCAACATCTATCTAACTTAAAGACTAAGACAATAAATAACTATGCAATAAATGAGGACAATGACCTTCAAATGTAAACAATGTATAAGTATCTTGATCAGAGCTAGTAATGTACATTGCAATATGGTAAACATATATATCAATACATAAACAATGTTTTAAACAGAGGTAGAAGCATACATGCATACAATATAATTTAACTTTGTATCAATATGCAAGAATCAATATCAATATAATTGTCTAAAAACAATAACTCACCAATACCGATCTATTATCCCATCATCCAATCATCCAATCATCCCTCTTTTTTTTTTCAAAAAGATCCCTGAGCCTATAAAATTCCTCCCCCATCCCTCAACTGTAAACCAATTATAATCAACCCCTAAATGATGTCCCTAAGCCTGAGGGCAAACTTTGCTGGGAGAGGGGAAGTCGTCCTCTAAAATTGCTTCCAGCTGTCATGGGGGTGATGTTATTTCTAGGGGATCCTGTTAAAGTAAATGATGGTTAAATCCCAAGATTAACATTTGGCCTGATAAAATTGTCAATAGTCTCTGAGTATTTTGTGGAGTTCTGGCCAGAATGTTGTAAAAGATGTGCAACATTTTAGCTAACCAAGTTGGAACTGTCTCCTGCAGCTGGTACTCAAAACAGGTCTTGTAGTAGCGCTATCAGCATCATGACGTCATATTAACCAGGTGGAGTTGTTGTTGTGGGGCCCCATCATCTTCCTGGAAACTTCAAAGATTACTGCAGGAAAATTTATTGTTTATTATAGAAAACTTAAGCATTATTTATATAGACATACATATATAGTCAATGAAAGGTATGATAAGGACAAAAATAGATATGAAGGAAGGCAAAGAAGATTTATAAATTATGTGTTCCTTCTGTCCCATATCATGGCTCTTGATATGAGACAGAAACTCTAGGTTGTCTCTTAACAACAGGCTTGGAATTATAGAGGGACTGAGCCAGAGTCCAACTTCAAAACCAGCTCTAAATATTTATAAATATAAGTACATTCATATATATCTAAAAGTATGTTTTGAATATTTTCACTTATGGAACCTATTCGATTTTCTTGCTGATCCTTATTGGCTGTAAATTGTTTCCATCTGTCAGTATTCAAAAATCCAGGGTCCCTTGACTTTTTTGAAGATGAGTGTTTTCCTGTGGAGATAAGAACAGAACCCTGCCCCATCATATATACTTTTCTTACCACCTGTACAATTATCATCATTGTGGATGAGCTGTCATTTCTCCTTTCCAACAGGTTTCTCCTCTTCAAACAGAACCTTTATTAATTTCAATGGTATCCACAATTTTTCTTCTCCTGTGGAAACAAGAGCAAAACCCCTTCCCCAATGCAGCACATCTCCTGGCTTCCATTGCAAGGTCAGCACATCCTTGAAATAAACCGGTTGATTTAATTCAGCAGACATTTCTACTATCCAATGTCTTTCTGCTGCCATTGTCCCTTTCTCATTAGTGTTAAGAAAATTTAAGGTTAATAAAGCATTATGTAATCTATTTCTGGGGGCATTTTCCATCCCTTTCTGCTTGTTTAACATATCTTTTATACTTCGACTTGATCTTTCTATAACTACTTAACCTGTAGAATTATGTGGTATACCTGTAACATGCTTAATATTATAATAAGCAAAAAACCGTTTCATTTTCCTAGAGACATAAACTGGACCTTTATCTGTACTTATTTGTGCAGGTATACACATGATGGCCATGACTTCTAATAAATGTGTGATTACTGAATCAGCTTTTTTCTGAGCTTAAAGCAGTTGCCCACTGAAAACCTGAATAAGTGTCAATGGTGTGGTGTACATATTTTAATTTGCCAAATTCCGCAAAGTGGAACACATCCATCTGCAAAATTTCATTCCTTTGAGTACCCTTTGGTTTAGTCCCTGCAGGTAGTGGTGTTTGGTTATAGAAAAGCAAGTAGGGCATCTCTTTATAATCTCCTTAGCTTGTTGCCACGTAATAGAAAACTCTTTCTTTAAACCTTTGCTATTGACGTGATGCTTTTTATGAAATTCAGAGGCTTGCAGTATACTTCCAATCAATAATTGATCAATTTCTACATTACCTTGTGCTTGAGGACCTGGCAGACCCATATGGGATTGGATGTGTGTTATGTACAAAGGGCAAAGCCTATTCCTGATCATGTCTTGCACCTGGATAAACAATGAAGTCAGTTCTGTATCATCTGGTATAAATTCAGCGGTTTCAATATGCAAGATAACTCTTTCTGCGTATTGCGAGTCATTAACTATATTAAGAGGTTTTTTAAAATCCCTTAGCACCATGAGAATGGCATATAATTCTGCCTTCTGGACAGAATTATAAGAGCTTTGTTCCACCTTACTCAATTCGTCTGATTTGTAACCTGTCTTACCTGATTTATTTGCATCAGCATAAAATGTACAGGCTCCAGTTATTGGAGCATCACATACAATTTGAGGAAGAATCCAAGAAGTTCTCTTTATAAGGTTAAGTCTATCACTTTTGGGATAGTTACTATTAATTTCTCCCCAAAAATTAGCACAAGCTCTTTGCCATGGTTCCTTGTCTTCCCATAACTTTCTTATCTCATCAGTAGTGCAAGGCACTATAATTTCTGCTGGGTCTATGCCTGCTACCTTTTATAATTAATTCAGAGACGTTTTCCACATAAGTTTTAAATTTTTTACTTGGTTTATGTGGTAAAAAGATCCATTCTAAGATAATATCATCTCTCGGCATTACAATTCCTGTAGGAGAAATTCTGGAAGGCAATATGACAAGAACACAACTAAGCTCTGGATCTACCCTATCCACATGTGCCTCCTGTAATTTTTCCTCAACCATTGTCAGTTCCTTTTCTGTTTCAGCTGTCAATTCTCTGGGACTATTCAAGTCTTTATCACCATCTAAGGTTTTGTTTAAATGAACTATTAGATCAGGTGTTATCCCAACAGCCAGTTGTAGGCTGGAGATGTCTCCTAACAATCTTTGAAAGTCATTAAGAGTCCGTAACTGGTCTCTCCTAATTTTTGCCTTTTGTGTCCTAATTTTCTGTAAACCTATTTTATAACCTAGGTAATTGACAGAATCTCCTTTCTGTATTTTTTCAGGAGCAATCTGCAATCCCCATTTAGGTAAAACTATCTTTACTTCTTCAAACATTCTTTCTAAAGTATCCATGTTTGAATCAAATAGCAAAATATCATCCATGTAATGGTAAATTATAGACTTAGGAAATTGCTTATGTATTGTTTCCAATGGTTGACTTACAAAATATTGACACCGGGTGAGGCTATTGAGCATTCCCTGTGGGAGGATAGTTCATTGGTACCTCCTAGTAGGCTGAGAATTATTATAAGTAGGCACTGTGTAGGCAAACTTTTCTCTATCTTTTTCTTGTAAAGGTATAGTGAAGAAAATAATCCTTTAATTCAATAGCTATAAGAGGCCATCCCTTTGGTAACAGAGAGGGCAGAAGAATTCCCAATTGCAAGGGGCCCATTGGTTGAATAGCCTTGTTGATAGCTCTAAGATCTGTCACCATTTTCCAGAATTTTTCTTAACAACAAATACAGGAGAATTCCAAGGGTTTGTAGATTCTTTTATATGTCAAACATCTAATTGCTCTTGTACCAGATGTTCTAAAGCCTGCAACTTTTCCTCAGCTAAAGGCCATCACTTAACCCATCTTGTCTTCTCAGTCAACTATTTTAAAGGCAGGGCTGTTTGGTACATCTAAAGGGTTATCAATTGCTTTGTGTTCTTGTACAGCCCGAATGGTCGGTATTCGTCATCTGTAATATCTTGTAATATTTTCCTCAGAAACACAAGCTTTAGGGGCTGCAGGAATGTTAATCTGGGTATTCCATTGCTGCAATAGGTCACGACCCCACAAATTCACCACATTATTGGCATTATATGGCCTTAGTTTTTCTATTTGACCTTCTGGCCCTATGCATTCAACCCATCTTGTGCTTTGTCTTAGCCAAGATAGGGTTCCAATTCCCATGAACTGAACATCTACCTCCTGAAGAGGCCAATTGGAATGCCAAGATTCTGGAGTAATGATACTTACATCTGCACCCATGTCTAATTAGCCTTCAATAAAAATGTCATTTATACACACTTTTAGCTTTGGTCTTTGTTCATTTAGGGAGGTCTGCCAGAATATATGTTTCCTCTGTCCCACCAGAGTGCTTGACTTATTCTCCACACTGATCTCATCATTCAGACCATTATTGCTTTTGACAGCAGGCATGGGATCTTCTAATTTTCCTGACAAGACACGTTCTCCACAGTAAGTGGAAATGACTGGACCACATTCATCATGGGGGCCTGAGAAAGGCCCCCCATGGTATATCCTGATGGTATCTGGTTGCCTTGTCTATCTCTTGTTGACCTACATTCATTAGTCCAATGTCGGCCTTTGCCACACCTCCTACATAAACCTGAAGGCTGAGTCCTCCTATTCCTGTCATTCCCAGAAGAGGCATTATTCCTGGAAATCTATTGTTTGCAATCCCTTTTCATATGTCCCATTCTACCACAATTAAAACATTTGGTATTTTGATGTCTTCTCTTACCATTGGAAATTGCTTCTCCTACCCATAGTCAAATGTCTCAACAGTCATTGTATGCAAGACCCATTCATCCGTGGGTGCTGATCTGATCTTTAAAGACCCCAGGATCCTTTTGCACTCTATGTTGGCATTCTCATAAGCCAAAGATTCAATTATTATACGTCTAGCTTCTGGGTCAGTTATCCCTATTTGTACAGCCCTGGTTAGTCTTTGCAAAAAGTCACTAAAGGGTTCTCTCAGACCCTGTTTAACTCTGAGATATGATTCTACTCTCTGTCGTGGTTCCTGGACCCTGTCCCAAGCCTTTAAAGCTGCGGTGGTACATACGGACAGGGTGTGGTCAACATAAAGAGCTTGGTCCTGAGGATCAGAGTAAAGTCCATCACCTAGAATTTGTTCTAGGGAAATCTCAGTTCCTTTCACTCTTTCCTGTTGCTCTACAATCCTCGATTCCCTTTTAAGAAAGCATCTCCAGTGCAATTGCAGTCCATTTTTTAGGACAGCTGAGATTAACTGAGCCCAATCGTGAGGTGTGGCTTTGTTACTGAAAGCCCAGGTTTTGACCATCTCTCTAACAAAGGACGAATGTAGTCCATAAGTCACAATTGCTTGTTTAATTTCTTTTAAATCATTCATACATATGGGCTCCCATGTATATTCCTTGATAACCTTAGGGTATTTGGAGCCTGACACTTTTTCTGATGTTATTACTGGAAAGGCAGATAGAACTCTATGGAAACTATCCAGAGGAGTTTTACATACTGACAAAGTTAAATTTTGCCTTTTTACCTTTTGCTCCTGGTCACCAAAGTCAATAATTTCCTCAATCCTTTCAAATCTGTTCATCATTGCCATTTGCAAAGTCTGGATCTCCTGTCCAGTATTCTGCTCTAATCCCCTCATTGAGGATTCTAATGCATGAAATCTGTCCATTAGAGATAATGTCTCATCCTTGGACATAATCTTCATTGCATGCATATTACCTTCTTGCAGAGACATTCTATGAGTCAATCTGTCATACCCCTTCGACAGAGTCCGATTAATACATTCAACAGTGCGAATCCTCTCAAATAATGTTTGAGCACCCATTGTCATGGACTGAGTTATATGTGCCAAATCAGCTGTTTCCTTCTCCAGAGTGCTGAATCTCTCTCTAAATAAATTACCATTATGTGCCAAATCAGCTGTTTCCTTTTCCAGAGTGCTAAATCTCTCTTTAAATGAATTACTATCAGACTGTACCTTTTCCAAATATATCTCAGTTGACTGAGTCCTGTTAAGCAAAGTCCTAGCATCCCCCTCAGATGTGAAATCTCTTTTTTGAAAAGTTTGGTATCAGTCTGGACCATTTCTAAAAGCAGCTCATTTGACTGAATTTTTGTATTTAAAGTGTTTGTATTGTCCTGTAGATGTATGACCTCCTCTTTAAGGAGCTTGGTACCAGTCTGTATCATGTGTAAAACTACCTTAGCTTACTGAAAATTGTTGGTTAAGCTGGTCGTGTCCTTCTTTAGATCTCCAATTTCTTTTCTAAGAAGCCTGGATTCAGTCTTTAAAGACTGCATCATTTTCCTATTGTCAAACCATATTTTTAAGAAAAAATATATAGGACAAGACCAAACCCTAGGAATAGCAGTGTAGGAGGTACGTCATATGCATCTTGTAAGACCTCACCCATGGTATAAGTAAAAAGGCTATTGAAACCTTGGACGGTTAGATTGTCTGACATATTGCCCCCCCTTTTTAATCAAATCTCACCTGTGGCGTAATCAATTGGAATAGGCGCAAAAACCATTGCTTGCCAGTAGGTGTCGAAGTGCACTTGAATTCACGTGGTCAGTTTAGATCTGAATTTAGGTGGAATAGGCTGAAAAATATACTCAAATCAAGAAGTTTTTTTTAGTATAAATCACAGACTGTGTGCTCTGTGAAGGTCTGTGGCTGTTCAATAGTCTCCCGCTCCAGCAGCAGGGTCTGCAGCAGAGTCTGTGGCCTCGGAAGTGTGCCGGGAAAGTGCACAGGAATGGCCTTTGCCCACGGCGGCAGCAGCTCGGGAACATGGGGGATAGTGCGGGAACGACTGGTGGCATGTGTGGTGGCCGTGGGGAGCTGCTTGGGCAGCTGGGGGGAGCTGGGACAGTATGCCCAAATGCATGCAGCGTGGCTGTGCCTGGCCAGAGATCCTAGTGGCCCCTCTTTGCAGCGGCAGCTGGCCAGAGCCGTGAGATGCTCTAAAAGCCCCACGAACTGGGCGCCAAGTGTAGAGAATTTGATCAGTACGATGAATAACTAGGCCAGCTCAAGAATAACAACTATACTTTAATGATTATAAGGGGGAAAACTCATGCTACAAGAATGGGAGGTCCGACTTCTTATATGTTTTGCGGGCACCGCACAGAGATGGCTCACACCCAGTTTTTCCTCCTCTGCTGCAGGTAGCCACACCTTAGTTAGATCTGATTGGTTGATAGAGTTTCCCCATCAGTGTAACAGATACACATTCAGACTCAATCATGTACCAGCATCATAGTAGATGTTTCCAACGCTATCATCTTACTGAATGGTTCTAAAGAAGCTAATTTTGAGGTGTTAGAAATGAATTTCCCAAAGATGACACAGCAGAAGAGTTAGGAACATACATCTGTTGTAACATCCTTCTGTTTGTAAGCATAAAGACCCAAATTTGATCCCTAGAACCCATGTCAAAACCACACTACCAACAAAAAAAACTAAAAACCAACCAAGCAACCAAACAAACTAAATCCAAAGGAATTTGTAATCTTAGTACTCAAGAAGCAGGATCAAGAAGATATTGGGAATTGAGATTTTCAGGGTGGGAATTGATCAGATTTCAGTCCCTGGAGCTCAGATTGGCTAGATTTCATGGTTGGGGATTGGTTGATTTTCTGCTTAGTTGGTCATGGGCAGATTTGGCTCTGGTTTGGGGGCCAAAGTTTCTTTCTCTGGCCATCTTTAGCCTTTCATCTCTAATTTCAGGGCCTGGGTAGGTTTCTTTCACTTGATCTGTTTCTATGGTTAAAGTGTGCTTCTTTGCAACTGGTTTCAGGGTCAGGGTGTGTTTCTTTGGTTCTGGTCAGGGTCTGTTTCTATGGCTGGCCCTTTTCCCCATACCACCTCTGAAGCATAGCAAGGGTGAAGAATGAAAAAAGGATTGAACTTGCATAATTTCAGAGAAAACAAACTAAATGCTTTTTATAATTATGAAGCCAACCATATCATCATGTCTTTAAATTTTTTATTATTATCTGATAGTATGCAAAATTTGTAAGAATTGGTATGTTTCTAGTATGAGAAAAAATTTCAAACAAAAAGCTTTATTTAGCAAGTTTTAGGTTGCTAAAGTAAATTTGATTTGACATTTCATGTCATTTATGTTAAAAATAAATCACACTAAGTGAAGAATATCAGTGATCATGGAGAGAATATTTTCTAATTGACATTTTCAATTCTGAAATTCATGGTCAAATAGATGGTGATGAGGGGCAGTTAAATATGGGGGAACTGATATTATCCTTGCTCCTTAACCATCTGTGTGTTTCTGCAACTAACTCATGACCATTAATTTGAAAATTATTTACTAAATTTTGTGAGATGGAAAGTATGCTAGAATGCTTCCAATGACTCCCGACACGCAGTATTCATGCCTTTGTGAAACATCCTCCTTTTATATGTGGCAAGATTAAGCTACTTCTTTCTTTCTTTCTTTCTTTCTTTCTTTCTTTCTTTCTTTCTTTCTTTTTTTGAGACAGGGTTTCTCTGTAGCTTTGGGGCCTGTCCTGGACTCACTCTGTAGAGCAGACTGACCTTGAACTCACAGAGATATGACTGTTTCTGCCTCTCCAAGTGCTGGGATTAAAGGTATGTGCCACCACCTCCCAGATTCTTTTCTTCATTTTTGAGATTATAGTTTAATTACAGTGTTTCCCCTTTCCTCTCTCCAAACCCTCCCATATATCTCACCCTGTTCCCCTTAAAATTTATAGTCTCCTTTTTCATTGATTGCTATTGCATGCATATATACAAATATTTATATATTTGTATACATAGGCATATGCATATATACATACATGCACACATACACACATATTCTTAAATACAACATGTTGACTCATTTTATGAAAGACTGTAACTTTCATTAAACAAGATAATGTATAGAAGCTTGCTCTTTAAACCAGGTCATCATGAAAATCCAAAGAGCAAGCTGTGTGAGCCAACCAATGGAAGAATAATGTGTAACAAGCTTCTGAAGAAATCCTCTGCCAACATCTGGAAATAGTTCCTACCACCATCAGTGTGAGTTGGATTGTTGTCAGATGAGTTGAGCCTAGGATGTTTTCTTTACTGCATCCTATGTGGGAGCTGCAAACATAAAAACTCAGTGGTACCTAAAAACTGTGGAATAAATGTTAAAAGTCTTCAAATTTTCTTACACAAGAGGTTTTTACTTGGAATATCCCTATTATGTTTGGGGTATAACCCATTATCATTCTAATATAGTTTCTCTTGAAAATATTTTATATAGTATGCATATTTGTTTTTCTGATGCTATCCAACAATGAGAATCAATAATAGGGGAAATGTTTTCTTTCCTTCTGATGTAAAATGCACACTTGACCTTTTACCCCAATGTCTCGGAAAAGAAAGAGAAAATAGATCACAACTAAAAGCTTCATGATCAATTCCTGGCAGCTCTCCAAGTAGTTATTATCTTAGCAATACTTCCCTTCCTCTAGAAACCATGAATTTATTTGAAATTACTATTGCTTAGAGCAGGCAAGAAATATGTTTTCCTATTCTTTTACTCACCCTTTCTTAAGAAAAACAAGGTGTTGCTTGGGGCTGGGAACTTCACCCAACCAGCTTCTGCAGATACATCTGGACCCCGAGCCAAGCAGAACAGAGCAGGCAACCCCCAGTAAGCCTGCCCTTGGGGCTGGAAACCTCGCCCAACCAGCTTCTGCAGATTCATCTGGACCCCGATTCAGCCAGACCCCAGGAGCTGAGCAGAGCTGAATGGAGCAGAGCAGGCAACTCTCAGAAGAGATGGGCAGGTGCCAATCAAAGAATTCGTCCAACAACCTGAAAAGCAACATGATAACACCAGAATCCAGCGATTATGGAATAGGAAAGCCTGAGCAACCTATCCCAGATGAAGTAGAAGAAATTGACTTTAAACGTAATTTTATGAAAGTTATAGAGTCCTTTAAAGAAGAGGTGAAAAACTCTTTTATCGAAAGGGATGAGAAAACTAACAAAAAGTTAGAAGAAATGAATAAATTCCTCAAAGATACCCTAGAAAACCAACGAAAAGCAATCAAACAGGTAACTGAAACAGTTCAAAACTTGAAAACTGAAATGGAAGCAATGAAGAAAACAAAACCAAGAGATGGCGGGAAATGGAAAATCTGGATACACGAACGGGAACCACACAGACAAGTATAACCAACAGAATACAAGAGATAGAAGAAAGAATCTCAGATGCAGAAGACACGATAGAGAAAATAAACTCAGTGATAGAAGAAAACAGCAAATCCAACAAATTCGCAACACAAAACATCCAGGAAATCTGGGACACTATGAAAAGACCAAATCTAAGAATAATTGGGATAGAAGAAGGAGAAGAATTCCACTCCAAAGGCACAGAAAATATATTCAACAAAAATCATTGAAGAAAACTTCCCAAACCTAAAGAAGGATATTCCTATGAAGGTTCAAGAAGCATACAGAACACCAAATAGGCTGGATATAAAAAAAGTCATCCCCTTGCCATATAATAATCAAAACACAAAACATACAGAATAAAGAAAGAATATTAAGAGCCGCAAAGGAAAAAGGTCAAGTAACATATAAGGGTAAACCTATCAGAAATACACCTGACTACTCTATGGAAACCATGAAAGCTAGAAGGTCTTGGATAGATGTGCTGCAGAAACTAAGAGACCATGGATGCAAGCCCAGACTACTATACCCAGCAAAGCTTTCTTTCACCATCGATGGGGAAAACAAGATATTCAAGGATAAAAACAAATTCAAGCAATATGTAGCCACGAACCCAGCCTTACAGAAAGTACTAGAAGGTAAACCACAACTAAGGAAGGCAAACGACACCCATAATAACACAGACATCTAACAATCCTACACCAACTCAACTCAAAGAAGGGAGACACACAAA
>PVIU01029782.1:0-17046 GCA_004026605.1 Ondatra zibethicus | reverse complement strand
TCCATTTCTGGATACTACGTATTTTGTCAGTAGTTGAGGTATGGGCAGTTCCTTGCCCAGAGGCCGGTTTTGCCAAGAAGAAGACAAGCTGCAAGTGGAGTGTCTTTGAACAATCTCTCATGAATAGATTGGTGTTGCCAGGAGGATTGTCTCACTACCACAGAACTCTAAATTAGATTAAATGCCATTTTCTACAGCTCTTTGAAGAGGTTGAAGATTATCTATTTATACAGAATACAATCTCTACATATCTAAAAAACCAGATTAGTCTAGCTATAAATATGACAAACATAAATGTTTATTAATCTATAATTCTTAATACCTATCTAACTTAAAGACTAAGACAATAAACAACTGTGCAATAAATGAGGACAATGACCTCTAAATGTAAACAATGTACAAGAGTACATTGCAATATGATAAAAATATATATCAATACATAAACAATATATAATTATCTTAATCAGAGGTAGAAATGTACACTGCAATATGGTAAATATATGTCAATACAATATGTATATATATATATATATCAATACATAAAAATGTTTTAAACAGAGGTAGAAGCATGCATGCAAACAATATTCAATATAATTTAACTTTGTATCCATATACAAGGATCTATGCCAATGTAATTTTCTATAAACAATAACTCACAAATACCAATCTATTATCCCATCATCCAATTTTCTCTTTTTTTCAAAAGGATCCCTGAGCTTATAAAATTCGTCCCCCAACCCTCAACCATATACTGATTATAATCAACCCCTAAATGATGTCCCTAATCCCGAGGACAAACTGTGCTGGGAGAGGGGCCGTCATCCTCTAGAATTACTTCCAGCTGTCATGGGGGCAACGCTCTTTCTAGGGGATCCTGTGAAAGTAAAATGATGGTTAAATTTCAAGATCAATGTCTGGTAAAATTGCAAATAGTCTCTGAGTATTTTGTGGAGGTCTGGCCAGAATGTTGTAAAAGATGTGCACCATTTCAGCTAAACAAGTTGGAACCATCTTGTGCAGGTGGTACTTGAAACAGGTCTTGTAGTAGTGCTATCAGTATCATGACGTCATATCAACCAGGTGGAGTTGTTGTTGTGGAGCCCCATCTTCTTCCTGGAAACTTCAAGGATTACTGCAGGAAAATTCATTGTTCATTGTAGAAAACTTAAACATTAATTATATAAGCATACATACACACACACACACACACACACACACATATGTATATATTCAATGAAAGGTATGATAGATATGAAGACAAGCAAAGATGTTTTCTAATTCTTTTTTTTTTCTGTCCCATATCATGGCTCTTGACACGAGACAGAAACTCCAGAAACTCTAGGTTTTTCTCTTAAACAGGCTTGGAATCAGAAAGGGACTGAGCCAGAGTCCAACTCCAAAACCAGCTTTATATACTTATGAATATAAGTAAACAAAAAAATATATGTAAACATCATTACTTACAGAACCTATTCAATTTTCTTGGTAATCCATTTGGGGTAGTAATTTTTTTTTCCATCTGTCAGTATTAAAATATACAGGGTCCCTTGAATTTTTTTTTTGAAGATGACTGTTGTTTTGCAGGGATAAGAACAGAAGCCTGCCCCCATTCTATAAGTTTTTCTTACCACCTGTATGATTATCATCATTGTGGATGAGCTGTCATTTCTCCTTTCCAAGAGGTTTTTCCTCTTCAAACCGAACCTTTATTAATTTTGACAGTATCCACAATTTTTCTTCTCCTGTGGAAACAAGAGCAAAACCCCTTCCCCAATGCAGCACATCTCCTGGCTTCCATTGAAAGGTCAGCACATTCTTGAAATAAACCAGTTGATTTAATTCAGCAAATTTTTCCATTATCCAATGGCTTTCTGCTGCTGTTGTTCCTTTCTCATTAGCGTTAAGAAAATTCAAGGTTAGTAAGGCATTATGTAATCTATTTCTGGGGCCATTTACCATCTCCTTCTGTTTGTTTAACATATCCTTTATAGTTCAATTTGATCTTTCTATGACTGCTTGACCTGTAGGATTGTAGATATATCTGTAACATGCTTAATATTATAATAAGCAAAAAACTGTTTCATTTTCCTAGAGATATAAGCTGGAACATTATCTGTTTTTATTTGTGTAGTTATACCCATGATGGCCATAACTTCTAATAAATGTGTGATTACTGAATCAGCTTTTTCTGAGCTTAAAGCAGTTGCCCATTGAAAGCCTGAATAAGTGTCAATGGTGTGATGTACATATTTTAATTTTCCAAATTCTGCAAAGTGGAACACATCCATCTGCCATATTTCATTCCTTTGAGTACCCTCTGGGTTGGTCCCTGCAGGTAGCAGTGTTTGGTTATATAAAGAGCAAGTAGGGCATCTCTTTATAATCTCCTTAGCTTGTTGCCATGTAATAGAAAACTCTTTCTTTAAACCTTTGCTATTGCCGTGATTTTTTATGAAATTCTGAGGCCTGCCACACACTTCCAATCAATAATTGATCAATTTCTGCATTACCTTGTGCTAGAGGACCTGGCAGACCTGTATGGGACTGGATGTATGTTATGTACATTGGACAAAGCCTATTCCTGATTATGTCTTGTACCTGTATAAACAATGAAGTCAATTCTGTTTCATCTTGTATAAATTCTGTGGTTTCAATATGCAGGATAACTCTTTCTGCATATTGTGAATCAGTGGCTATATTAAGAGGCTCTTTAAAATCCCTTAGCACCATAAGAATGGCATATAGTTCTGCCTTCTGGACAGAAGTATAAGGGCTTTGTTCCACCTTACTCAATTTGTCTGATTTGTGACCTGCCTTCCCTGATTTATTAGCATCAGTATAAAATGTACGGGCTCCAGTTATTGGAGCATCACGTACAATTTGAGGAAGAATCCAAGAAGTTCTCTTTATCAGGTTAAGTCTACTGCTTTTGGGATACTTGCTATTAATTTCTCCCAAAAATTAGCACAACCTTTGCCATGGTTCATTGTCATCCCATAACCTTTTTATTTCATCAGTAGTGAAAGGCACTATAATTTCTGCTGGATCTATACCTGCTAGCTGACAAAGTCTCAGTTTACCTTGTATAATTAATACAGAGAACTTTTCCACATAAGTTTTTAATTTTTTACTTGGTTTGTGTGGTAAAAAGATCCATTCTAAAATAATATCTTCATTCTGCATTAAAATCCCATAGGAGAAATTCTGGAAGGCAATATGACTAGAATACAACTAAGATTTGGATTCACCCTATCCACATCAGCCTCCTGTAATTTTTCCTCAACCATTGTCAGCTCCTTTTCTGCTTTAGCTGTTAATTCTCTGTGACTATTCAAATCTTTATCACCATCTAAGGTTTTGTTTAAATGAATTATTAGAACAGGTGTTATCCCAAAAGGCGGTCATAGACTGGAAATGTCTCCTAACAATCTTTGAAAGTCATTAAGAGTCTGTAACTGGTCTCTCCTAATTTGTGCCTTTTGTGTACTAATTTTCTGTAAACCTATTCTGTAACGTAGGTAATTGACAGATTCTCCTCTTTGAATCTTTTCAAGAGTAATTTGTAATCCCCATTTAGGCAAAATTATCTTTACTTCCTCAAACATTCTTTCTAAAGTACTTATGTTTGAATCAGATAGGAAAATGTCATCCATGTAATGGTAAATTATAGACTTAGGGAATTGCTTACATATTATTTCTAGTGGCTGACTTACAAAGTATTGACACAGGCTGAGGCTATTGAGCATTCCCTGTGGGAGGATAGTCCACTGGTATCTCCTAGCAGGCTGAGAGTTATTATTAGTAGGCACTGTGAAGGCAAATTTTTCTCTATCCTTTTCTTCTTAAGGTATAATAAAGAAGCAATCCTTTAAATCAATAAGTATAAGAGGCCATCCTTTGGGTAACAGAGAAGGCAAAGAAATTCCAGACTGTAGAGGGCCCATAGGTTGAATTACCTTGTTGACAGCCCTTAGATCTGTCACCATTCTCCATTTGCCAGATTTCTTTTTTACAACAAACACAGAAAAATTCCAAGGGATAGTTGACTCCTCAATATGTCAAGCATCTAATTGCTCCTGTACCAATTTTTCTAAAGCCCGCAATTTATCTTCAGCTAGAGGCCATTTTTTAACCCATATTGGCTTCTCAGTTAGCCATTTTAAAGGTAGGGTTGTTGGTACTTCTAAAGGGTTGTTAGTTGCTTTATGTTCCTGTATGGCCTGAATGGCTGGTGACCTTTATGCATAATACCTTGTTACATCCTTCCCAGAATTATGAATTCCTGTAGCAGGTCACGGCCCCATAAATGTATTGCAATATCAGGTACATATGGCCTTAGCTTTCCTCTTTGACCTTCTGGCCCAATACAGTTAACCCATCTCATGCTTTGTTTAACTCAAGATATGGTTCCAATTCCTAGTAATTGAACATCTGCCTCTTGAAGAGGCCAATTTGAATGCCAATATTCTGGAGTCATGATACTCACATCCGCTCCTGTGTCTATCAAGCCAACAATCACAATTCCATTTATATGTACTCTCAGCTCTGGTCTCTGATCATTTATAGACGTTTGCCAAAATATATACTTCTTATTTCCTATTTGAATTTCTGACTTATCCTCGAAATTTGAGCCATCATTTAGAACCTTATGATCTTGCACAGAAGCTTCTAGAGTTTTTAATTTTCCTGGTGTGACATGTCCTCCACAGATACTGGGAATAACTGGGCCACTTTTGTCTTGGGGGCCTGCAAGAGGCCCCTCAGGGAGTTTCCCAATGCTATCAGGTTGCTTTGTCTGTCTGTTGTTGATCTGCATTCATTGGTCCAATGTCATCCTTTACCACACCTCCTACATATACCTGAAGGCCGAGGTTTCCTATTCCTGCCATTCCCAGATGAAGTGTTATTCCTAGAAATTCCTTGCTTGCAATCCCTTTTTAGGTGTCCTAATTTAGCACAATTAAAACATTTGGCAGGTTGATGTTCCCTCATCACTTTGGAAATCGTTTCTCCTACCCAATATTCATCATGGCAATTAAAGGTCTGAAAATTCATGGTAGGCTGGATCCATTCATCCATAGGTGCTGATCTAGATCTTAAAGGCCCAATTATCTTTTTGCAGTCTAAATTTGCATTTTCAAAAGCCAGCGATTCAAGAATTAGTCATCTAGCTTCTGGATCTGTTACTCCTATGTTCAGAGCCTTAATTAATCTTTCCAAAAAGTCAGTATAGGGTTCTCCCTGTCCCTGCCTAACCCTGGTATATGACTCTATCTTTTTTCTTGATTCTGGTATCCTATCCCAGGCATTCAAGGCTGCTTTGTGGTGTAGGGACAATATTTCTTCATCATAAAGAGCTTGGACCTGTGGATCAGCATATGCTCCTACACCAAGAATTTGATCCTGCGAAACTTCAACACTTTTTGCACTTCCTTGCTGTTCCATATGTTTGGATCCTTCTCTGCAATAAACTCCAAACATCAAGGAAGGCCCATTTCTAATATTACTGGTGCTAACTGGGAGAAATCATGGGGTTAAGCCCTGACATTAGAAGCCCAAGTCCTTATCATTTCCTTAACAAATGTAGAGTGCAAGCCATAATTAATGACGGCTTGTTTAATTTCCTTTACGTCATTTGTTCCTACTGGAGTCCATCTAGCTTCTTTGGCTCCCTTTGAGCCTTTAGAAGTTGATGCTTTGTCAGGATAAATTACAGAGTATGTTGCTAAAACCCTGGGTAAACCAGTTCTGACAGCTGGTGGTGGCATTATATCCTACCCTTGTGTCTTCTCACCCGGTTCATCAGCTCCAATGATTTCCTCAATCATTTCAAATCTCTTAATCATTGTCTCACATAAGGCCTGAATCTTCTGACCTGTAAATTTTCTAGTGATTTCCCTATGGCATCAATTTTCTGGTTCCTATTCTGCACCTGTGATTCCAAGGTCTTAATGTTTCCTTTCAAAGATAACATCTCCTCCTTGAACTGCCCCCTGGATATCATGTAAGTTGCCATCCTGGAGGTATATTCTGTCTGTTAACTTATCAAAACTCTGGGATAACTTCTGAAAGTCAAATTCAACAGCCTGGACCCTCTCAGGTAAGTTCCTATTACCCTTAGATATGGAGTCAATTTTGCCTATCATGGTATTAATCCTATCAATTAATGCCATATTCTTCCATAATGATATAATATGAAGAAGAGAACTAAAACCTAATAACCAGTAAATTGAGGTACCTCCAAGGTCATAGAGGCCTCGTGTAATTTCAGCAAAAGCCATGGCTAGAGTCCCATTAAAATCAAACCCTGCCATTTTACCTGTTAACCAGCAGATGGCGCTGTTTCTGAGTCATGACTGGAATCAATGGAAAGGTGTTAGGATAGATCCTGTGGTAAAATCTGCCCTAATACTTGTTAAGAAACTGGGGGAAAAAATGGGCCTCAAGAAGTTAAATGTAGCAAAATCAATTCCATACACAGAGCAAGAAATCCAAAGTCTGGGTACAGGGAACAGAAACCCAGAAGCTTCCAGTGCTAGCAAACAGTGAGGCTAGCCCTGGGTGTCTGCCTGCCACTCTGCTGGGGATCACAGCTCCCACCCGATGGAGGGGTTGTGACACAGCTGCTGCTGAGGTTCTGGCACTGCTGGTCAACCGTTCCTACACTGCGTCTGCTGGGATAAAGGGTTGAGCTGCAAAAGCCACTGCTGGGATTTCAAACAGTGATTCTATTTGAGCTGCCAGAATGTCCCAATGAGTTTTTGCCCCAGGGAATTTTCAGTGTTTGGCAACGTGTCTCATGCTGCCTAAGCCCTAGGCTGTAAGGGTGATTTAAAAACCACTCAGCAAACCAGGCAGGCAGCTGAGTGGATCCCAGGAGGTGTGGAGTTTTTAACTGCTGACCCCACACACAGGCCGCAGCTGGGGGAGGGCTTGTGCCAAGCCACAGAGCTTGCGGCAGGCATCCTAGCTGGGAGATGGGGGAGAGTGGGGGTTGGTTCTAAAACCAAACGTTGAGGTGCCAGATAAAGCTGCAAAACAATCCCACACCAGTTTGGAAATTATTATTAAAAGGGGTTGTTTATTGGAGGGGAAAAAACTTACAGATCAATGTCCCAAACCACAGTCCTCTCATCTCAAACAGGAAACAGAGAGTCTAGCAGTCTGAACGGGAGCCAGAAGGAAGAGAGTGAGCAGAGGGCTGCTGCCACTTTTTAAAATAAAAGAGACCATGCCCCAGTAGGCTGGTATCTTAAAGCCTATTGGCTGAAGGAGCAGAAGGCGCTCCCACAGCAACATCCTTCTTCACATGTATGTGCACCAGCATGTACATGAACATGCACACATATACACACTGACAAACATGCACGTATACACCAAACACAAATATACCTACCCTGTAGAAACTGGAGTGCAATTCTGTTTAGGTTCTACTTGTTCATGGGTAACTCTGCTATGACTATGACTAGCTGTGTGATGGGCACCTCAGTTTATGGATATGTAGGTTATGGGTACCTCTGTTGTGGGTATCTTGGTTATGAGTACCAGGCTATGGTTAGCTTTATTAAAGGCTTGGAGATTTTCACCCCAAGGAAAGATTCTGTACTTACTCTATCAATTGGGCCACTCTCCCTTCTTCCTCCTTATAGCTCTGGAAATCCCCTAAGGGTTATCAAATCACAGAGACCCAACCCAGTCTAACAGGCCCACTTGTCAAAGAGATACATTTTAGGATATAAGTAAATTCCCTGTCCACCCAAAAAAGAATTAGAATTTAGCAAGTATCAGAGGAAAACCCAGAAGTAGATTCCAAGATTTTGCAATTATCTGCACAATCAATTAAAAAATAAACAGATATTACTCTGTTGTCCTAAAAAATATTTTTACCAGAGTTAATCTGCCTTTGGTGTCATAGAAACACAAATCAACATTGTTTCAAATATCATAAAAAGTGCCACACACACAAAGAAATGACTTTCATGTTCTGTCAATAACTTTTTTCTTGCAATCAATATCTCCTCCAAAGCAGAAGGAGAAAGTTTATTAGGTAGTACATATCATATTCCCTTTATAAAATGGTATGGACATTTGTGATTGCGTATTCAGCTGAACAAAGTTCACAGAAACATGTAGGAGGTACTTTGATCAATGCTGGATAACAGCAGGGAATCTCATATTGTCTGTAGAGGTGTCTTGGCCTTGTTAACATGCCAAAGAACTATTTTTAAAACTCACTGTAAAAACACATCAAATACTGAAGGGCATGGCATGGGCACAGACTAAGTGAAAACTAACTCTTGAGTCCAACACAAAAATGGCCTTATATTACCAGTTAATTGGTGCTAGAGACTGCTTATGGCGTTCCAGTTAATACTCGTTATTAGTTCCAATGCATTCTTTTGCCCTCTTCTGAGTACTGAGACCTTGGCTGAGTGACCAATAACACAAATCAATCCTCAGCCTGCAGCTCCATCTGACCTTTGTCCTTTGGTCTTTAGGATGAAGGCCAGAGGCACATGACCCTCCTTGTTTAGCTCCCCTCTTTATTGGTGTCCTTGTTCCCATATTCCCCTCAAATACTTGTGTTTTCCATATGAAGTAATCTCACTTTTATTTAAGAGTTTGGGTGTTGTCCTTTCTTTTCTTTCTACTATTTTCTAAAAAGTATTTTAAGCAGATCAAGATAAATACTAAATCCATGGAGCCTTCCCTAACTATTCAGCCACAAATATCTTGCTTCCCTTGAGACTAACATAACCCACTTACTGCGCATGTGCTGGGTAGTAGCCTTGTCTTAGTTAGGATCTTTCCCGATGAGATAAAACACCATGACCAAAAGCAACTTATGGAAGAAATGGCTTATTCCAGGTTACAAATCATAGTCCACCACGAAGGGAAGTCAGGAACTCAAGTTAGGAATCCAGAGGCAGAACTTGAAGCAGAGGACATGGAGCCTGCTTACTGACTTGCTTCTCATGTCTTGCTCAGCCTGCTTTCTTATTCAGCTTGGGACCATGTGATTGAGGTTACACATCTACAGTAATCTACACGCTCTCCATCAATAACTAATCCCGAAAATGTCCTACAGAATTGCCTACAGGAAATTTGATGGAGGCATTTAGTGGTACTTCTTCCTAAAAAACTCTAATTTGTGACAAGTTGACAGAAAACAAAGAAACAAACAAAAGCCCTATATCAATCATACAATGTATTCTTCCCATGACAGTTTTCCACAGTTCAAGCTTTAAATTCCCAACTAACTCATAAGATCTTTAGCTTTCAGGTTACTTGGACAGTGTTTCTTCAGTCAGTTTATGTAACAGTGGATGTTAACGAACAATAAAACAGCAATGTCAGAGGCTGGGGAAATGGTCATAGGGACACTTGTTCCATGCCCAGAACCAGTGTAAAAGCCAGGTGTAGCAAACATGCGCCTGCAATCCTAGTGCTGAGGGGGCAGACATAGGTGGATCTCAAGTTTGTGAGCCAGTCAATAAGCTAGAGTTTCAATGAGAAATCTTGTATCAAAATTAAAAGGAAAATGGTAGCAAATAATAGAGGAAGAAATTCAACATCATCCTGTTGTCTACACACACACGCATGCACGCACGCACACACACACACACACACACACACACACACACTGTTTTGATACAGAAACTCACCATGTAGCTCTAGCTAGCCTGGCACCCACTATGTAGAACAGACTGGCCATGAACTTACAGAGATACAGCTGCTGCTGCCTCCTGAGTGCTTTGCTATGTGCTCTGTAACTCATATCTTTTCGTTCTTTGTAACTCACTGAGTATAATTAGTACTTTCTTAACAAACATGGATGTAGGGCCATTCGCCAGAGAATAATTGACCTACCAGAAGCCATATGCTGAAAGGAAAAAAAAAACCTGCTTTCCCTTGCCTAGTATCCATCAACTGTCAAAATCCCTCAGCTGGGAGCAGGGGCTAGTGTGACCCTTTCCTCCCCCCGACTCCGTGCTGGAGTGTTGATTGACCTGATATTGTGCAGGTCTTACTCAAGCAACCACAACTTCTATGGGCCCCTGAGTGGATCAGTCCTGCCATGTCCAGAAGACACTGTTTCCCTCCGGTTACTTCTACCCTCTGGCTCTTATTATCTTTCCACTCCCTTTTACATACTATTCCCTCATCCTTGGAAGTCAGCGAATTTAGAGTTAAGCCATATTTTCTCTCTTTCCTGTAGTAGAATTTCATTTTATTCATTCATTCATTTATCTGTTAATTTTAATATAATCTGAGCATCTAAAATGCAAATGGTTTAATGTTAAGATATACTGCTTAATATTATGTATGTTATATATACATATATGCATGTGTATAAATATGTACACATGTAATATGCATGTTATAATTGTTATATATGTGTAGAATTTTATACATACATATACACATACTATACATATTTGTACATATAATATTTGATTCTGCTTTTTCTGGGAGAGGAGGGAGAACTAAAAGTAAATTTGGAGTAGACTAGATAACTCTTCAAATATAGGTACTTGTGGTCAAGTTTGAGAATATCTGTTCAGTATCCCAGTATCCACATAGCAGAAGTAGAGAACCAGCTCCTTGAAGCAGTCCTCTGATCTCCACATATACACTGTGGCAAGAGTGCACACACACACACACACACACACACACACACACACACACAAAGGGTGGGTTGTTAATAAAATTTAAAACAAGATTATAGGTAAATTGGTAAAGACATATGTCTCAGGGTTACTATTGCAATGACAAAGGAAAGGTTTATTTGGGTTATAATTCCACATTAGAGTTCATCTTTGAAGGAAGTCAGAACAAGAACTCAAACAGGGCAGGGATCTGGAGCCTGGAGCTGAAACAGAGGCCTTGGAGAAGTGCTGCTTATTGATTGCTCATCATGGCTTGCTCTGTCTGCTCTCTTACAGAACCAGGGCCACAAACCCAGGGGTGACACCATACACAACGGGCTGGGCCCTCCACCATCAATCACTAATTAAGAAAATGCCCTACAGATCTGCTTATAGCTGGATCTTAAAGAGGCATTTTCTTAACTGAGGTTTCCTCCTCTTAGATGACTTTAGCTTGTGTCAAGTTGACATAAAAATATCCAGCACAGCATATGAAGAAAATAAGAGAGAGGGAGAACAAAACAAGTTAACCCTAAGAAAGATGAAAACAGCGTTCATGTGGAGGATCTGCCTAGGCTACTTATGAGGGACAGAGGATCTTGCTGGGGAAGGCTGGTTGGAAAGAACTGCATGTCCAGATGCTGCTGTCATTTTGCCACCAGTTCATGGGAGCACAAGTGCCCAGGCTTTTGCATCTGAGATGGGGTACTTTCTCTGGCTTTGTTTGGATAAGTAGTATTAAAAGTGTTGTAGGGCAAACATTCATATTTATGTGATATTTAACTTTTCATCAATAATAAATTCAGGTGAAGGCTCATTGTTATTAATATTGATCGATGTTCCAATTGAAAGCACCGATGTCAGGGATTTTTTAAAGTGGGTTCAGTTATATTTAATAGTGCTGCTGATGAGAGAAAACCTAATGAAAACCAACAGATGGTCTATTTAATATCGCTCTCAGCTTTGAAACATGTGCCAAATGTGATCCACACAAGGACCTGACAGGGCTGTTGCGGGAAGCCTTTAATTACAGCTATTTGCACTCCTGGGCCTGCCGAAATCACTACAATAACACCCATAACTCCAACACTGGTCAGGCCAGAATTTAAATAACACCGATTTATGATACTGTATGGCTCTTTCTTTCTAAATGACCTCTATAGACAACAGCTCCCATCAGTCTTCTCTTCTCAGAGTCAAGGAACTGGTGGTCAGCAAGTCCCCCTGCCCCTAAATCAACGCATTGAACTTGCAATGCTGAATAGTATCTCTGAGGTCATTACTAATTTACTCAATTACAGAGATACCCCAACAGAAGTAACCTGCCAAGGCCATGACTAAGTACTTAATAATAACACTGGAAATATCAACCACCCCATTAAGAACCCTGCAAATTGATAAATATTCCCATCAACTCTCACAACCAGACACAAAGAGATGAGGTGGCTGAAGCAGAGAAGGGTTCAGTGTCAAGCTCAAGGTCACATTGCTTCTAAGTGGTAGCTTAGGCAGCTTAATTAAACATAATAAAATCACCCTGGATCAATGGATTAAGACAATGTTATAAAAGAAAGGAAGGGGAGAGGAGGAGAGGGCCTGGAAAAGAATGGGGAGGAAAGGAAAGAAGAGGAAAGAGGAGGACTAAGGGTCAGGAAGGGAGAGTTTGGGAAAGGAATGGAGGAGAGAAGGAATGTAGACAGCAGTAGAAACTCATCCATTTGAGTGACCAAAACAACATAAGAAAAAAAGGCCAGGAGTCTGATCACCTTGGCCCTCTGGCTGCCTGTTACTCTAGGAAATCAGGCATTAGTACATACAATCTGTTGGGACAGAGTAACCTAGAACACCACACATCTGTGGGTGCCTTAAAAATTGTTCCACCTCCTGAGGTTAATATGTGGCAAATGCCCAAAGCCTGAGGACACTGGCCCCTAGGGATCCCCTCTGAGTAGACCCTCTCACCATGACACCAACAATGCAATAGGGTTCTACAACTAGGCTTTGAGCACCTGGGGTCCAATAAGCCTCACAAAATACCACAAAAGGTGTCAATCTGACCATCCCTGCAAAATAATAGTCCTGCCTCCCCTGGCATGTGCTCTCGGGCTCTTCATCTGAAATTACCAAGAGACCAACAGTGGAAGAGCAGACAATAATCTGTATTTCATTACTAAATTTGTACCATGATCATGAGGAAAATCATGAGTAGATGCCAGAAAGAAATGTTCAGTTTGCATTCTTTAAATAAAGTAAAGCTGGAATGTTGAATGAAAATCTAACAGAGCCCCCACCCCAGGCCACTGTTTTGTTTTGTTTTTAATTTTTTTAATTTATTAGAGTTTTTTTTTAAAAAATACCAATCCAAGTTCCCACTGCCTCCCCTCCTCACATTCCCTCCACATACCCCCATCTAATCCTCAGAAAGGGTAAGGCACATCACCTTGTGGAAGGTCCAAGCCTGCCCCCCCCCCAATATCTAGGTTGAGCAAGATATACATCCAAATAGAATAGGATCCCAATAAACCAGTACATGCAGTAGGGATAAATTCTGGCGCCACTGCCAGTGGCCCCTCAGTTTGCCTGAGCCATGCACTTGTCAACCACATTCAGAAGAACTAGCTTGTTCCTGTGCTTGTTTCTTCCCAATCTTGCTAGAGATGGTGAGCTCTCATTAGCTCAGGCAAACTGTTTCAGTGGGTGAAACCATCATGGTCTTGACCTCCTTGCTCATGTTCTCATTACTTCCACCCTACAGCTGGGCTTTGAAAGCTCAGTCCAGTGCTCTGATGTGGGTCTCTGCTTCTGCCTCCATCAGTTGCTGGATGAAGGCTCTATGGTGATATTTAAGATATTAAGATATTCAGTCTGATCGGGCCCCCTCTCCTCTATTGCCCTGGGTCCTAGGTGGGGTCATTCTTTTGGATTCCTAGGAATTTCTCTAGAGCCAGGTTTCTGCTAACCCTATAATGGCTCCCTCAATCAAGATATCTCTCTCTTTGCCCTCATTTCTGTCCTTCCTCCATCTCGACCATCCCACTCCCTCTAACCTCCACCACTGCCCTCCTCTTCTCTTCCTACCCTCCCCTCTCCCCCCACCCATATATTCCCAACCCTGCCAGTCCATCCTGTCCATTTCCAGTTTCCAGGTGGGTCTATATATTTTTTCTTTGGGTTCACCTTATTACTTAGCTTCTCTAGGATCATGAACCATAGGATCAATGTCCAGTGGCTAGTATCCTCTTATGAGTGAGTACATACCATATTCATCTTTTTGGGTCTGGGTTACCTCACTCAGGATAGCGTTCTCTAATTCCATCCATTTGCTTGCAAAATTCAAGATGTCATTGCTTTTTACTGCTGGGTAGTACTCTAATATGTAAATGTGCCACATTTTCTTTATCTATTCATCAGTTGAGGTGTTTCCAGGTTCTGGCTATTACAAATAATTTTGCTATAAACATATCTGGAAAAATGCTTTTGTAGTATGATTGAGGATGTTTTGGGTATATGCCCAAGATGGTATTGCTGGATCCTGAGGTAGATTGATGGCCAATTTTCTGAGAAACTACCATACTGATTTTCAGAGTGGTTTACCAGTTTGCATTCCCACCAGCAATGGATGAGTGTTCCCTTTACTCCGCATCCTCTCCAGCATAGGCTATCATTAGCAGTTTTGATTTTAGCCATTCTGACAGGTATAAGATGGCATCTCAGAGTTGTTTTGATATGCATTTCCCTTATAGCTAAGGAAGTTGAACATGTCCTTAAGTATCTTTGGGCAATTGAGATTCTTCTTTTGAGAATTCTCTGTTTAGTTTCATACCCCATGTTTTAATTGGGTTATTTAGAATTTTAATGTCTAATTTCTTGAGTTCTTTATATATTTTGGAAATCAGACCTTGTAGAGTTTGTGAAGATCTTTTCCCATTCAGTAGGATGCCTTTTTATCTTACTGACTGTGTCCTTTGCTTTACAGAAGCTTCTCAGTTTCAGGAGGTCCCATTTATTTATTGTTGCTCTCAGTGCCTGTGCTACTGGGGTTATATTTAGGAAGTGGTCTCCTGTGCCTATGCATTGAAGACTACTTTCCACTTTCTCTTCTATCAGGTTCAGTATGGTTGAATTTGTATTGAGGTCTTTAATCCATTTGGACTTGAGTTTGGTGCATGGCGATAGAGATGAATCTATTTTCATTCTTCTACATGTTAACATCCAGTTATGCCAGCACCATTTGCTGAAGATACTTTCTTTTTCTTTCTATTGTATAATTTTAGCTTCTTTGTCAAAAATCAGGTGTTCATAGGTGTGTGGGTTAATATCCGGGTCTTCAATTCAATTCCATTGGGAAACCTCTCTGTTTTTATGCCAACACCAAGCTGTTTTCATTACTGTATCTCTGTAATAGAACTTGATGTCAGGGATGGTGATGCGTCCATAAGTTCCTTTATTGTATAGGCTTGTTTTGGCTATCCTGGGTTTTTTGTTTATCCATATGACGTTCATTCTTGTTCTTTTAAGGTCTGCAAAGAATCGTGTTCAGATTTTGATGGGGATTGCATTGAATCTATAGATTGCTTTTGGTAGGATTGCCATTTTTACTATGTTGATCCTACCTATCCAAGAGCATGGGAGACCTTTCAATTTTCTGGTATCTTCAATTTCTTTCTTCAAAGACTTAAAGTTCTTGTCAAATAGGTCTTTCACTTCTTTGGTAGTGTTACTCCAAGAAACTTTATGTTATTTGTGGCTATTGTGAAAGGTGTTGCTTCTCTGATTTCCCTCTCAGCTTATTTATCCTTTGAGTATAGGAGGGCTACTGATTTTTTTTGTTGATCTTTTATACTGCCATCTCACTGAAAGTATTTATCAAATGAAGGAGTTCTATGGTAGAGTTTATGGGGTCACTTATATACACTATCATATCATCTGCAAATAATGAAAATTTGACTTCTTCCTTTCCAATTTGAATCCCCTTGATCTCCTTTTGTTGTCTTGTTGCTATTGCTAAAACTTCAAGAACTATGTTGAAGGGATATGGAGAGAGTGGACAGCCTTATCTTGTTCCTGATTTTAGTGAAATTACTTTGAGTTTCTCTCCATTTAATTTGATGTTAGCTGTCTGCTTGCTGTATATGGCTTTTATTATATTTAGATATGATCCTTGTACCCCGATCTCTCTAAGACCTTTATCAAGAACAGGTGTTGGATTTTGTCAAATGTCTTTTCAGCATATAATGAAATGATCATATGGTTTTTTTCTTTCAGTTTATTTATATGATGGATTACATTGATAGATTATCATATTTTGAACAAGCCTTGCATCTCGGGATTAAGCCAACCTGACTATGGTGGATTTTTTTTTATGTGTTCTTGGATTCGGTTTGCCAGTATTTTATTGAGTATTTTTACATTGATGTTCATGAGTGAGACTGGTCTGTAATTCTCTTTCTTGCTTGAGTCTTTGTGTGGATTTGGTATCAGGGTAACTGTAGCCTCATAAAAAGAGTTTGGCAATGTCCCATTTGTTTCTATTATGTGGAACACTTTGATGAGTATAAGTATTATCTCTTCTTGGAAGTTCTGGTAAAATTTTGCACTAAAACCATCCAGCGCTGGGCTTTTTTTGGTTGGGAGGGTTTTGACAACAGCTTCTATTTTCTTGAAGTTTATAGGTTTATTTATATTGCTCACCTGCTCTTGACTTAATTTTGGTATATGGTATCTATCTATAAAAATTGTCCATTTCTTTTACATTTTCCAACTTTGTGAAGTACAGGTTTTTGTAGTATGACCTAATGATTCTCTGAATTTCCTCAGTGTCTGTTGTTATGTCTCCCTTTTCATTTCTGATTTTCTTAATTTGGATGTTCTCTCTCTGTCTTTTGATTAGTTTGAATAAGGGTTTGTCTATCTTGTTGATTTTCTCAAAGAACCAGCTCTTCAGCATTATTTGTAATAGCCAGAACCTGGAAACAACCGAGGTGCCCCTCAATGGAAGAATGGATCAAGAAAGTGTGGAATATATACACATTAGAGTACTACGCAGCAGTAAAAAACAATGACAGCTTGAATTTTGCATGCAAATGGATGGAAACAGAAAACGCTATCCTGAGTGAGGTAACCCAAACCCAAAAAGACGATTATGGTACGTATTCACTCATTACTGGACCCTAGCCATAAAACAAAGGTCACTAAGCTTATAGCTCACAAGCCCAGAGAAGCCAAATAGCAAGGCAAACCCAAAGAAAATCATATATAGATCTTCTTGGAAATTGGAAGCAAACAAGATTTCCAGGCAAAAGGTGAGAATACGGGGGTGGGGATAGAGGTGGGGGAGGGGAGAGGGGAGAGGGGGAAGGAGAAGGGAGAAGGGAAGGACTGGGGAGAGATTGGGGGA
>PVIU01029781.1:0-17037 GCA_004026605.1 Ondatra zibethicus | reverse complement strand
AAGAGAAAGTGGGAAGTAGCCTGCAAAACATGGGCACAGGTGGGAATACGGGGGTGGGGATAGAGGTAGGGTAGGCTGGCGGGGGAGGGGAGAAGGGGAAGGAGAAGGGAGAAGGGAAGGACTGGGGAGAGCTTGGGGGAGTGGGAGGGTGGAGATGGAGGAAAGGTGGATAGTGGAGAAGGGAATAAGATATCTATATTATTGGAGTCATTTTAGGACTGGCAAGATACTTGGCTCTAGAGGCGATCCCAGGTGTCCACAGGGATGTCCCCAGATAGGTCCTTGGGCAGCAGAGGAGAGGGTGCCAGAACTAGCATTGTCCCATAGTCACACTGATGAATATCTTGAACACATCCATAGAAATTTCTTCCAATGGATGAAGATAGAGACAGAGACCCACATTCACACCAGAGCAATGGATTGAGTTCACAAGGTCCAGTTGAAGAGCATAAGGTGGGAGAAGATGAGCAAGGAAGTCAGGACCACGAGGGGCTGGTCCACCCACTGAGACAGTGTGCCTGATCTAAAGGGAGCTCACCAAATCCAGCTGGACTGGGACTGAATGAACATATGATCAAACTGGACTCTCTAAATGTGGCTGCCAATGAGGGCAGAATGAGAAGCCATCAACAATGACACTAAGACCTATCTCCTCTGCATGTATTATCTTTTTGGGAACCTAGTCGATTTGGATGTACACCTGTCTGCGACAGGATGGAGGGGGGAGGGCCTTGGACTTCCCACAGGGCTGGGCACCACGCCCTCTTTTAAGGAAGCAGCGGGGAGGGGGAGCGAGTGGGGACTGGGAGATGGGGAGGAAATGTAATTCTTTTTTTTAATGGAAAAATAAAAGAATATGGGGAAAAAATAATCTCAAATTTGTATCAATATACAAAATTTGTATGCAATATACAAAATTCCAATCGTATGTAAAACATTTAAATTGAGTAATTTTTTTATAGATTCTATAATCTCCATTTTTGTCTTATCAGTTGTGGGTAAGTGTGCTTAGTGATAGCTTTGCTTAATCTACTCAATAAGACAAGAATGGACCTTGTGCTGGCTAGTCTTGTGTCAACATGACACATGAACTAGAGATATCTTAAAGGAGAGGACTTTAATTGATAAAATGTCTCCATTAAATCTCACTGTAAGGTATTTTCTTAATTAGGGATTGATGAAAAAGGGACAACCCATTGTGGGTTGTGCTATTCCTGGACTGGTGGTCCCGAGTTCTATAAGAAAGCAGACTTAACAAGTAATGGGAAGCAAGCCAGTAAGCAGCACCCCTCTATGGCCTCTCCATCAGCTCCTGCCTTCAGGTTCCTACCCTGACATCCCTGGATGATGAACTGTAAAGTGGGAATGCAAGCAAAATAAACCCTTTCCTCTCCAAGTTACTTTTGGCCATGGTGTTTTGTCACTGAAATAGAAACCCTAACTAAAATAGTCTCTGGTGACTCTGACTGGTTAAAAAAAGTATTTCTTTTGTCCTACTGACAGTATTCATAGAACATGAAGCTCTCTGACCCTCTCTCTTGCTGTCATTATCTGACACTCTCTCTCTTACCCCTGTAGACTTTGTGCTGCAAGACACTGAAAATATCTTAGTCTGTATTCTGCTGTAGCAGAATTTTGGTTCTGTGGTTCTGGAAGCACTTATTTCCAAGAACACTGCGCTGACAATTGATGAGTCCCTTGCTGCTGCACTAAAATATGATACCTGGTTCAGCAACTATACCTCCTAAGACTCACAGAGAAAGCTAAAAACGAAACTAAACTTAGCTTTCCCACCATACAATGGTGACTTTGATCCTATCTTAAAATATTATGTTTTGAATGTAAAACATTTATCACAGGTTCACTTGTCAACACTTTATAGCTAACTGATGATACTATTTGGGAAGGTGACAGGACAGCCTAAGAAGAAAAGCTTGCAAGAAAGTAGTAGGTTGTTAGAGGAAAGCTGATAGGGTCACAAATCCATGGCATGTGACTCTCTCTCTCTCTTCCTCTGTGTCCTATTCTTCCTCCTTCCATCTACCATAAATAAGAACAAATACAAGCTTCCACATTTAGATCAAAGCCCAAAGTGGCATGTCTAACCTGCCATAAAACTAAGAAAAGTTGCTTTTAGCAGGAATTTGTCCACAGTGATAAGAAAAGCAACAAATGCAAAAAACAATTTTTAACAGAATTGGCTTGTAAACATGACCAGATTACTCAAAGTCTGAAATCACTGTCAGTTGGTACTCAAGTCTTGATAGAGGAGCTTGTGGCTGGCCATTCTGTAGTCCATTGTAAGTAACCTAATTCTACCAGACAGGCACCACCTCTTAAAAATTCCATAATTTCCCCAAACAGAATCACCTGCTGTGGGCCAAATGCTCAATCACATGTTTTGGGCAGCATTCACAATCAAGCATCTAACATTCAGGGAAAAAGCTTTATGACCATATCACAATTTTAAAATGTTAAAATGACATTTAAATTTCAACATGGGTGGTAGAGATGACATTAAAACTGATGCCTTCTGCGCTTTTCTCCAATACACACACAAACACAGACACACACACACACACACACACACAAACACAAACACATAGCCCTTTACACACTAAATACATTCTTTTCATACCAACAAGCCCCAAATTTAATTTTGCTGACAATCCTTCCCACAACCATTTACACGTATATTTTATTATTTATCACTCACCTGGGAAAATATAAACTAGGATAAACTTGTATAGTGCATGCATATAGCTAATGGAAAGTCGTGCATATGTTTAAATCTCAGATGAAGTTTTATCTTCATCATAACTTGTTTCTTACTCTGATATGTACAATAGAACTGATGACAAATAGAGAACAGGAAGGTCATGTTGACTCACCTGAAGAGAAACACGGGGGAGAAACTAAGTAAGAACAAGGTAAACAACACTGACATCTATAGAAACCTTTCAAATTACAGAGACATTATTGAAAAAAATGGATGGAGATGTTGCTCAGTTGGTATCTTTTGCCCAGAGTTCACTAAATTCTGTACTTGGTTCTTAGCATAGCATAAAGTGCATGTGAGATCAAATGCATACAAATCCGTCACTTTTGAAATGGAACAGGAATGTAAGATTATTTTAAAATACATAATTAATGCACTTTCAGTTATAATGACTTTCCACAAATATTTTCAACAAAAGAAATTATAATTACAAAGACCCAAAACCATCAGCACCATCATGATTGAGTGGCCAAAGGTGACTCCATAAATATGGCCCCCTTGATAGATCCTAGTAGGCTAATATGAACCATAAGTCTTCCCTTTTTAAGAGACAGGGTCTAATGTAGCCCTTCTTGACTTTAAACTCACTTTGCAACCAAGGGTGACTTTTAAATTTGATTGCCCTGCATCAACCTCCCAGGGGCTGGGAATACAAGCATGACCCACCATGGTCATATTATGGAGCACTGAAGATTAAACCCAGTGTTTCATGTATGCTTTGTAAGCCAGAATTCTACCAACTTAGCTACACACAGAGTACCCATAATTTCTTGTATTTTTGTTTTGTTTTGTTATGGGAAAAAAAACCTCACTATGTAGCCCAGACTGAATTTGAACTCTTGATGCTTCTGCCTCAACATCCCAAGTGTCAGGATTACAGATTTGTACTACCAACCAAGCTATTTGTTTTACATCTTATTTTATAGCTCAAACTGACTTTTAACTTGTAGTCAATTTGCCTCAACTTCTGAAGAAGCTGGATTTGTCAGTTAATGTCAGCAGGCCTGGTTATGTTTTTGCTGTTGTTGGTTGTTCATGCTATGCTTGAAATATGGTGTACATTTTCGCAGTGTTAGCCTGTCTTAATTGGGAACCAAAATTTTCTCCCAAGATGTTCTTTTGGTCTCTGTTTCTGTTTTACTCTTCTTAAAAAACTTTGTATATGTATTTAGAGATCATGAATTCTCTCTCTCTCTCTCTCTCTCTCTCTCTCTCTCTCTCTTTCCCCTCTCTCTCTCCCTCTCTCTTTGGTTTTTCAAGACAGGGTTTCCCTGTAGCTTTGGAGCCTGCCCTGGAACTAGCTCTCGTAGACTAGGTTGGCCTCGAACTCACAGAGACCTGCCTGCCTCTGCTGCCTGAGTGCTGGGATTAAGGGTGTGTGCCATCACTGCCCAGCCTGAATTCTCTCACTAAAAAAAAAAAGAATTTTACATTACTCTGATGCATATCTGAAGTTTTCCAATAGTTGGGTATTAATGTCAAAATTCAGTTGATTTAAATTACATTTGATTGAATAGATAACATTTGAAATGCATTTGGTGGTTGATGTCTTTGTTTGTCTTAGACAATATCTCTCTGTGTGGCCTAGGCTGATGAAGTTGTCATCCATTGTGTGGCCTAAGATAAAGAAAGGATTTTAATAGATGGGGCCAGTATACCTGCCCCAAAGTGAGGACTGTGACAGTTACTTCATGAAATGCACCTCATGACTCCCACTGGGAATTCTGGGTTTGAATAATGCCCCAAGTTCTGTGCCACATTACTCTGGTTGACAGGACCAAGGTTCTGGTGTCATTCAAGTCTATTCTGGCACCTTGCTAAGGTCAAAAAAGTACAGATGTTAAGCCTAAAATTACCATGGTTTCCTGACATTTCATCTCAACCACAAGAGTGTAATGTTCTCCTATTAAACTCTCCACTGCTGGGTCCACAGGTGTGTGCTATCACACACATTTCAAATACAAGATGGTCAAGTTTTGGAAGTTGCTATCATAAGGATAATATAGTTCTAATGCACTATGTGACTTAAGATAACGGTTCTTAACATCTATGTGTTTCTATTAGTAGGTGAAGGCAATATATCTCCCGCAAAATGTGAAGGCTGTAATCCTTACTGCATGAAATATGATTTATGGCTCCAACTGTGAATCCTAGGTTGGAATAATGACACAAGATCAATGCCAGATCACCCTGTTTAGCAGAACCTAGGTCCTAATGTCACTCAGGTTCATTATGGCACATTGCCTAGGTCAGAAAAGTACAGATGCTTTTCTGAAATCACTGTGGCTTCATGGCATACCTACTGAACTACTAGAGTACAGCTCTACTGCCAACATCAACAGGCATTGGCTGAACATCACATGAAGGGTGCTGCCTCCCCCTTCACTCCATCTCTCTCTCCAGTAAAGAGAACTGAAGTTTTGTAAAGAAGAGAGGTCTAAGGATAGGCATGGCCACCCATGCTTCTAATTTCTGCAATAGGAAGGCTCACATTAAGCATGTACCCTTTACTAAGTAACTTAACAAGACCCTGTGTCCAAATAGGCCTTAAAAGAGTTAGTGATATAACACTTGCCTGGTGTATTTGTTACTTTTTATTGCTTTGAATAGACACCAGGACAAAGGCAACTTATAGAAGAAAGACTGTATTGGGGTAGCTTATAATTCTATAGGGTCTGAGTCCATGATTATTATTGCAGAGAGCATGGCAGCTAGCAGGTAGGCATGGTGCTAGAGCAGTAGTTGAGAGCTCACAACCTTATTCACAAGCATGAGACAATTGAGAGAGAGCTAACTGGGAATGGTTGGACTTTTGGAATTTCAAAGCCCACCCTTAGTGACATGCCTCTTTAAAAAGGTACACCTCTCAATCCTTCCCAAACATTTCCATAAACTGGAGACCAAGAATGAAATGTATGAGTCTTTGGGGTCATTCTCATTCAAACTAACATGCATGGATTCTGTCAGTCAACAGTGAGAAGCTTGGAGCTCAATGGTATGACCATAGTCTAGCATAAATGAGACAACAATTTTATTTTTATTTGTTTATTTTTGTTTTTTTTTCTTTTTTTTAAACTGAGTTTCTCTGTAGTTTTGAAGACTGTAATGGAACTAGATCTTGTAAACCAGGCTGGTCTCAAACTCAGAGATATGCCTACCTCTGCCTCCCAAGTGCTGGGATTAAAGGTATGCTCCACCAGCACCCGGAATAAGACTACAATTTCAATAGTCATTACAGAGAGAGGAGGGCTAGTAGAGGAATGAAATATGATATGCATGAAAATGTCTTAATGAAATCCATTATTTTATGTACTAAAAACGTGAATGAAAATAGGAAGGGGTGCTGGGAAAATAGCTCAGTTGAATTGTACCTGCCTCACAAGAATAAAGAGCTAATTTGGATCCCAAGCAGTCACATAAAACTAGGCTTGAACATGGAACATATACATGTAACTCCAGCATTTTGAGGGTGGAGCAAGTAAAGTCAGGTTTCATTGAGCAGTCAGTCAGCATAGCTTAACTGATAAAAATATATTCAGGTCTAATGAAAGACTCTGCCTCAAATGATTAAATTAACTAATGTATTAATAAAACTAATTAATTAGAAACAACACAATTAAAGGAGATGCTAACATCACTCAGGTGTCATTATTTTCTTCAGAAAACCTATAGAACAGATTAATAGGGTTTTGGTATGAGGAACTTGTACCCAAAAGCACCCTCTGTGTAACAATCCATAAATATGCTTTTGTACAGTGTTCTAAAGTTTGTTCCATCACAGGCTGGACCTCCCTGTTGCTAAAAAGCCTGAATTGCATTCTGGAGTGACCCACTGTCTTTGAGTGTCCCACATAATACAGAACACCTGAAAATATATGCATGGGAATTACGTTTATATACAACCTAACATTTTAATTTGTATCTTACGATGCAGACATTTTTGAGAATAAGTCTAAAAGAAATTTATTTGTCCAATATATTCTAAGTTACAACACCAGCTTGGGGGTGGCTAGAAATTCAAGCTCAGGGGTGGCCCCACTAACAGTGAGCTGGGATCTCACAATGAGATTTGCCTGTAGCCTGGTCTCATGGAGGCATTTTCTCAATTGAGGCTTCCTCCACTCTGATGACTTTCACTCCTGTCAAGCTGACATAAAACTAGACAGAACGTCTGACAATAAGCTAAAATTTGGAATCTATAAGGAGTTCAGTATATATTAACTTAGCAGAGTTGTTTGCAGTTTGTGGTGAACTGCACACACATATCATATCTTAGAACCAGTACACAGTCACGGGCTTAATCAAGAGGGGATGGGGCTTGTAGTATAATTAGGAGTTTTTAAAAGGACGTAATATAAATATTCCCCAAGAATGAAGCCTTGGACACTTTTATACCTTGACATTTCCACACAGAAAAAGGTTCAAAAATATGCACTGATTTTTGGGGTCTTTAGGATAATTTAAGGAATCAATGATGAGGGCATTCCATCTCTTTTGTGCTTCTTCTGAAGGCCCCTATATCTATCAGAGGGTTCTTGTTCCCTGGACAGAACAGATTTTCCCTGTCTCAGTAGCAATTGAAAGTATGAAAAATCTGACTTAAATTCCATCTTGGCCCATATTCACAAGCAACTTTTCAAACTTGTTTAATTATTTTCATATAGTATTGTATCTTGAGGAAGCCAATCTGTGATTTACCCTCCCCCTGCCCTACATCCCCCTCCAAAAACTATAAAAGTAATTTTACATACAAAAGATAGCACAAAGCTTTTATTTGTTTATTTTGGATTCAGTTTGGGAAGGCAAAAATCAGAGAACTGAATGCTAGCAGGACCAAGTCTGACTGAGTAGCAAAACCTAGTGACGATTTGAAAAAACTCGACATAAAGCATGGGAAGTTTTTCATGGGAGGAGAAGAAACACTGACGTTTGAAAGAAAAGTAAAGAATAACATTTCTAACATGAACCAGATTGTTAATGATTAACATCAAAGTTGAATGGACTTTGTCCACATTTCAACATTTCAAAGTTCCTACCCAAACTTAGAAACTACAATTAAAGCCAAGCAAGATTCACTCTCTAAGTTTTATCTATTCATTTTCTCTCACATATGCTTAAGCAAGTTGGAACTTTACCTAAGGATACCACCCACCTCCTTTCCCTCTACTCCCGCCTTCTACCTCCTTGCCCCCATCTCCTCCCCATACTCTCCTCTTTTCTCTGTTGATGTTGAGATGTTCTTTATGTAACTATGCAATTCTTTCATCATTGCTATTTTCAAATAATTCAGCAAAGATTTTTTAGACATTCTCCATTCCAACAGACAGCATTGTAAATAAAAACAGGCATCACCTAGCTGAACAAATCCATTTTCAGAGACAAATGAGAAAGTGAAAATGTGGGCTGAGTTGTACATAACTCAGCAAAAGAATTCCTGTCTGGCATCTGCAAAGCCATTGTTACATACCCAGAATAAGAAATGTAAAGAGCAGGCAGACTAAAAGTAAATGTGCTGACTGGGGGCAGGGGAAGACACCTGTAATTTCAGCACTAGTTAGACAGAAGCAAGGAATACAAATTGTTTAAGCCATTTGGGCTATATAGCAAGTTGCAGAACAGCCTGAGATATGTCAGTGACTGTTTAGAAATGAGAAGAGTGGGCAGGAACAGATGGGGAGATGGAGATAGCTATAAACAAATAAAAACATGTAATGTTATGGCATCTGTTATACAAACAAGGACCAATAAAGCACCAAACAATAAGAAATGAACATAAGTAGTATTCTAATGTGCAAATATTCCATATTATCTTTATCCATTCTTCCATTGAGGGGCATCTAGGTTGTTTCCAGGTTCTGCCTATTACAAACAATGCTGCTATGAACATAGTTGAACAAATGCTTTTGTAGTATGCTTGGGCATCTCTTAGGTATAATCCCAAGAGTGGTATTGCTGGATCCTGAGGTAGGTTGATCCCCAATTTCCTGAGAAACCGCCACACTCATTTCCAAAGTGGCTGGACCAGCTTGCATTCCCACCAGCAATGGATGAGTATTCCCCTTACTCCACATACTCTTCAGCATAGGCTATCTTTGGTGTTTTTGATTTTAGCCATTCTGACACATGTAAGATGATATCTCAAAGGTTTTTTTGATTTGCATTTCCCTGATGACTAAGGAAGTTGAACATGACCTTAAGTATCTTTTGGCCATTTGAACTTCTTCTGTTGAGAATTCTCTGTTCAGATTATTATCCCATTTTTAACTGGGTTATTTAGAATTTTAATGTCTAGTTTCTTGAGTTCTTTGTATATTTTGGAGATCAGACCTTTGTCTGATGTGGGGTTGGTGAAGATCTTCTCCCATTCAATAGGATGTGTTTTTGTCTTAATGACTGTGTCCTTTGCTTTACAGACACTCCTCAGTTTCAGGAGGTCCCATTTATTCATTGCTCCCATTATTGTCTGTGCCACTGGAGTTATACACAGGAAGTGGTCTCCTGTGCCCAAGTTTTGCAAGCTACTTCCCACTTTCTGTTCTATCAGGTTCAGTGTAGTTCGATTTATATTTAGGTCTTTAATCCATTTGGACTTGATTTTTGTGCATGTTGATAGATAAGAATCTCTTTTCATTCTCCTACAGGTTGACATCCAGTTATGCCAGCAACATTTGTTGAAGATGCTTTCTTTCTTCCATTGTATAATCTTAGGTTCTTTGTCAAATATGAGGTGTTCATAAGTTTGTGGATTAATATCCGGGTCTTCGATTTGATTCCATTGGTCAACGTCTCTGTTTTTATGCCAGTACCAAGCTGTTTTCATTACTGTAGCTCTGTAATAGTGTTTGAAGTCAGGGATGGTAATGCCTCGGCCAGTTCCTTTATTGTAAAGGATTGTTTTGGCTATCCTGGGCTTTTTGTTTTTCCATATAAAGTGAGGGATTGTTCTCTCAAGGTCTGTGAAGAATTTTGTGGGGATTTTGATGGGTATTGCGTTGAGTCTATAGATTGCCTTTGGTAGAATTGCCAATTATAGTATATTGATCCTACCAATCCAGGAGCATGGGAGATCCTTCCATTTTCTGGTATCCTCCTCAATTTCTTTCTTCAAAGCCTTAAAGTTCTTGTCAAATAGATCTTTCACTTCCTTAGTTAGTGTTACCCCCAGATACTTTATACTATTTGTGGCTATCGTGAAAGGTGATGTTTCTCTGATTTCCCTCTCTGCTTCTTTATCCTTTGTGTATAGGAGTGCTACTACTCAGCAGTAAAAAACAATGACATCTTGAATTTTGCATGCAAATGAATGGAAATAGAAAACACTATCCTTAGTGAGATAACCCAGACCCAAAAAGATGAATATGGTATGTACTCACTCATTAGTGTACTCTAGCCATAAACAAAGACATTAAGCCTATAGTTCACAAGCCTAGAAAAGCCAAATAGCAAGGTGAACCCAAAGAAAAACATATATAGATCCTCCTGGAAACTGGAAGCAAACAAGATAGCTGGGCAAAAGTTGGGAGCACAGGGGTGGGGATAATAGTAGGGTGGGCTGAGGGAGGGGGAGGGGGTAAGATGAAGGGCGAAGGGAAGGACTGGGGAGAGCTTGGGGGAGTGGGAGGGTGGAGATAGAGGAAGGGCAGATGTTGGAAGCAGGGAAGAAGATATCTACGTTGAGGGAGCCATTTTAGGGTTGGCATGAGACCTAGTTCTAGAGGGGATCCCAGGTGTCCACGGGGATGTCCCCAGCTAGGTCCTTGGGCAGCAGTGGAGAGGGTGCCTGAACTGGCTTTGTCCCATAGTCACACTGATGAATATCTTGAATATCACCAAAGAAATCTTGTCCGATGGATGGAGATAGAGACAGAGACCCACACCCACATCAGAGCAATGGACTGAGCTCCCAAGGACCAGTTGAAGAGCAGAAGGAGGGAGAAGATGAGCAAGGAAGTCAGGACCACGAGGGGTTGGGCCACCCACTGAGATAGTGTGCCTGATCTAATGGGAGCTCACCAGCTGGACCAGGACTGAATGAGCATGTGATCAAACCGAACTCTCTAAATGTGGCTGACAATGGGGACGGACTGAGAGGCCATCAATAATGGCACAGGGACCTCTCTCTTCTTTATGTAATGGCTTTTTGGGACCCTAGTTTATGTGGACGTGGACGCACACCTTCCTAGGTGGGGATGGAGGGGGGAGGGCCTTGGACTTCCTACAGGGCAGGGTACCCTTCTTAAGTATGGAAGGGGAGGGAGGAGGTTTAGTCGGGGAGCTGGAGGGGAATGGGAGAAGGGGAGGAAGTGTCAATTTTTAAATGGAAAAATTAAAATAAATAAATAAATAAAAAGAAATAAACATGACAGGGGTTAACACATGCCTTTCAATAATAACTGAATATTAGTTGTCTCAATTTCCAAGCAAAAGACATAAATTATCAGATTTCATTTGTAAACAAGATTGATATTTCCATATTTTCCTATCTACAAGAAACACACACATCCCATAATTTATGTTAGGTTGAAAGAATTGAATGAAGCATGCCAAGCAAAGGGAACCAAGAATAAAGTAGGCATCACTCTTCTAATATCTGACAAAATAGACTTTGAATCATAACCAATAAGAAGAGATAATAAAAATACTCTTTAATAACCAGGATAACAATCCATTTAGAAGAACCTTTGATTCTGAACATATACACATCAAATGTGGATACACACAATTCTATAAAAATATTATGGCATGTAATAGAAGATTAATCTCAAGATCATAGTATAAGGTGATTTCAGTGTCCCTCTCTCACCACAGGATATGCCATTTGGAGAAACACTGAATTTAACCTCATAGATCAAATGGACCTAATTGATGTCTATAGAATACTCACACATACTACAGAAGGAGAATTTCTCTCAACTGTCTGTAGAACTTTCTCTAAAGTAGACAGCATATTGGTGCACAAAAAAAATTCTTATCACATATAGGAAAATTGAAATATCTTCTTATATTCTAACTGACCATGATGGATTATAGCTAGAAATCAACAGTAAAAAATTACAAAATATTACAACTTATCAAAAAATCTATGGACACAAGGAATGAGGCCCTAGCAGGAAATCTTATAGATCTAAGTGCCTGAATTTAAAATTACTAAAAACAACTAAAATAATAAAAATAAAGGCATCTTCATATAAATAACTTAATGACACACATTAAAGTTTTGTTAAAAAATAAATCAAACCTCTAAGCAGTAGATGGGGAGAAAATATTAAGATTGGGTCTTAAAGTAATGTACTGGAAAGTAAAATTAATACAAAGAGTCAATGAGAGGTGAATTCAAAGCAGGACTCAACAGTACATTTTTCAAAAGTCCTATATATCAATTTCCAGTGAATTAGAACATTTTATCCTGGAATGAAGCTCCTTAAGTCTGAGAAAGTTCTAACAGAAAACTCATAAAGTCTCTGGAAATGAGTAACTCAAAAGTCTGAGGAAGGTCATGAAACTGAACATGTGAACAAGGGTTTCTCTAAGTTTAAAGAAACAGTGACGACTGTTGTAAAGAAAGGCCAACTGAGATGCCTAGAAAAGTCTTCAAATTGTGGCAATGCCTGCATGTCATCCAGAGAGCTCCAGGGTTTCAGTTATATGAGTCAAGACCCAAGCTGCAGAGGGATCTGAGTCGCACACAGTCCTGCAAGCAAACTCTCACATGTTTTACTGTATGTGACTAATAAGTTCATTGGTTCACCAAGCAATACTTTGGTGGTGAAATTACTTTGGGTTTCCCCATTTCCATCTGGAAAAATAGACAGTTCTTGACATCACCCTGGAAAAAGTTTCACACAACACTAAAGTTATCTGTGATGGGTGGGGCTCTGCAGTGATGCAGTTGTTTGAGGATCACTCACACTCATGGAGTTGGAGCCACATCCCTCCAATTACGTTTTTAAAAGTTTATTTATTTATTATGGACTCACACACATACAGAGAAAAATTTGAGACATACTAAAAGATTGTGAAATAAATGTAAAATTGAAATGAAGGAAAAAAGGACTGGAGGGACAGTTCAGAGTTTAAGAGCACTAGGCACTTTTACAGAGGGATCCATATTCAATTCCCAGCACCCATCATAGACACACATAACCACCTGTAACTCCAGTTTAAGGGGATTCAACATTCTTTCATAATATCTTCAGGCACTAGGCATGCAAATATTACATAGACATGCATAAAGGCAAAATATTTATATACATAAGAAGGAAAACAGTCACTCAGAGGAAGGAAGTGTGATACAGATATTCTATTTAGGGCCAAACACTCCAGAGTGGCTTCAAACAAGCAGAAATTGGCCTGCTGAGATTAGGAGGTTTCCAGCCTCTGCGTCTGCAATGGTTCCTGAAACTCCATCTTATGCTAGGCATCCATCTCGGCACCCACTAGACATTTGTCTCTGACTGCAGTCCCTGGAGGATAAGTTCCCAGTAATCCTGATTCAGTGACTCCCACCAAAAATGTACAGCCACGACTATCTACTTGTTATGACGTGACTTTTTCTGGGTTCTGAAACTCATTTACATAGATATCCAAAGATTGTTTTGAGTTGCCTTAACCACTTTACTTGGCAGAACACGAGTTTATGCTTATTTACATAGATATTGAAGATCTACTTGTGGGTTTAGCCAAAAAGAAAAAACAAACTTTCCCATATCCCTCTTCACAATATGCCTGCGATTTAGCTTTGAGGCTGTTGTCCTGCTGGCAGCTAATCAATAAATCTTTTAAATTATAATTGGATTGAATTATATTGGATTGTAGTCTTTTCCTAGGGGTCACAAACTTCATTAACACACCAGGCTCCTATCTGATCTTCAATTTGTAAGCATCTTTTCCCATTTTCTGGATTATCTTTCAAAACAAGTGTTTATACTATGTGATCATGGGGTTCAAGGAACATTCCCATGCACATGATGCTATTACCTTTGCACTCAAAACAAGAAAACCACCCTACCTAAAGGGGTTTTTAAGTCACATTCCAGAAACTTGTAGCGAGATGGCAACAGAACGCCATCCAGAATGGAATGATAGTAGATTGCAACTCCAAGCGTGTATGTATGCGCACTACCTTGAAACACACTGGCAAACTAGTGTCTGATATTGTCTCACGGTCTTCACTATTTCATTTTGACATGACTATCTTGGGACTGCTGCTGTAGGGCACCTGAATTAGTGGTCGCTCCGGGTTCTTAGTGTATATGGATTTTGTCTCTGAGGCTGTTCAGTTCCCTCTACCAAGGATTCCTGAGACCACTTCCCACATCACTGAACAGGGCTGTCTCACTAAGCCACGCCCTCATTGTGAGGCAGGAAGCTAGGCGCTACCAAAATCCCTTTCACTTTTGTGTCTTGGAATCCTTGCTGCCTAGCACTCGAGACTCCACCCACTTTACTACTCACCAGTCAATTGCTGAGCTGCAGACAGAATGTTCCAGAGTTGCACAGGGACCTGTGGCCACGGCTCCACTTGGCTCAGCCTCCATGGTTGTGAAGTCACAGGTGCTTGAGCAGTTTGCTTCACCATGAAGTGAGTATGTAGTGTCCTGCAAGATCATTAACGTTAACCATGAGGAATGAGCCATGCGGCCTCCCGTGTCCCAGCGCTAAAGGCATGGAAAAGTGGAATCCAAACCGTTTCTTTCAAATCAGACTGTGCCGTTCAAGTACAGATGATAAACCCCGTGGTCACTGGGGAAGCTCCTAGAAAAACTTACCTTCTCGCTCAAAACAGGATAACCACCCTGCCAAAAGGGGATTTGAGCCGCAACCAGAAACTTGTCGCTAGATGGCAATATAACACTGATCAGACGAGTGAAAACTGCGACCCGACTACAGGAGAAGACTCATGCGCACAACCTCGATACGGATTGGCGGTTTCTGATGTTGAATTTATTGTCGTCACTATGGCACTTTGACTTGATTATTTAGGGGCTGTTGCTCTGGGTAACTGAGTCAGAGACCGCGCAGGTCCTTCGTGTATCTGGATTTTGTTTCTGGGGCTCCGGCTGCTGTCCGGTTCCCTCCACTGGACCGCGCAGCGCTGAATAAGTCCCTGTCGCTAAGCCACGCCCTCATTGTGACGCAGGAAGGTGAGCGTCACACATCTCAATCTCACAAGAGGAGTCTCCCTGTTGCCTAGCACTGGGAACTCTACCTGCCTGGCTCCTCACCAGACCATTGCTGACCTGCAGACAGAACCTTTTAGAGTGGACACAGAGCTAGAATGTACGCGGGTACCTGTGAACAAGGTTCCACTTGGATAGTTCAGCCTCCTTGTCTGTGTCTGTGAAGCCACAGGTACATGGGCGGTTCGCTTCATTTAGAAGTGTATCCTTAGTGTCCTGCAAGATCATTAACTTTAGCCACAACGAAAGAACCTGACTGCCCCATGTCACCCTCCTGTGTCCCCGTGCTAAAGACATGGAAAGATGTAATCGAAACTGCTCCTTTTGAATCAGAACATGGTGTCTAAATACAAATGATAAATCCTGTAGTCACTGGCAAAGCTCCTAGGAAAACTTACTCATAGTGCTCGCCTGGCTGGCTGTGGGGAAGCCAGGATGTCCTGTGTGTAGAAGTCAGAACCCTAGCAGGCATGCATGGGGCTGCCACATGACTCCCAGTGCCCATTTCATAGAAACTAAATTACTTATTCTTGGAACAAGTACTCTGGGCAGTTAATCCACCTACCAATGTGTCTGTATAGAAATTGAGCCTTCCCCACTGAGACCTGTCCAAACAAGGTGTGTGTGACGGAAAAATAACAATATTTGTAAGAGTCACTCGAAAGAAACAGAGACCTGCTGATGATTAATGAATTGAGGTGTTTAACCAAAGTGATTTTGTCTATATGTTATGCTTAGTGCTTCTCACTACAGAAAGCACATTCTATCATCTTGTCTGAAGCTAATCTTTATCATTACAATGATTAGAATACTTGGAAAAAGGTAGAACTGTTGCCCTGTGACCCAGTAATGCTGAGATGTTGATTAGGTTCCCAGCATGATCCCAAAATGAGCTCCTGTCAGGAAAATCTCAGTAAACGTAGAAAGATGGTTCAATACCATGAATTGCACAATTGAGGCACAGATCATTAGAAATGTGTTGGAACTCTGCATCTGTATGCTCCCAGCTCCATATCCTACACATGCTAGTAATGAGCATGCTACAAGCATGAGAGTGATCATTCAATACTACCTATAGGCCAGGAATCCTAAACTGCCCACCTATGGCTTAAAAAAAAGAATAGCATAGACCAAAGCCAAGAAAACCAGGATCCAGAGTAATGAGAAAGGAGAATTGGTGACTTCAACAAGACATGTGGGTACCTGGGAACTCCTAATGATAGTTTATGGAGTCATCAGTATTGCTGTCGGGCTAACAATGCAGTACTTACTGATAATTTTGAAATAATTTTAGATTTATGAGATCTAAACACAGTGCTCATTTGAAATTCTAAAAAAAAATCCAAAGAAATTAAAAGTGTTTTTCTCTTTTGTGAGCTTCCCATCATGTCTAAACTGAGGACTTAGGGCTTCCCTTTATGCTAGTGAATAGAGGCGTTATTTCCAGAAACTCTGATGTCCAGAGACAGCAATATCCAAGGAACCTTGAACCTGTCTCTTAGAGTCTTTGGAGCTGGGGTATGAAGGAGAACAGCAAACCTACTCTGAATCAGGCTCCCTTTGCCTCCCTGAGCTGGTAGCCAAAATAGGCAGCATATGATATACAAAGTTGGGCTTTCTCAGCTGATACTCTGTAACCCAAGGTCTGTAATTCTTGCAGAAATTCCTTAGTGACTCTTTTACAATCTATTTTCCTGGGGAAATTCCAATGGAGGGGCAGGGGGTCAGCATTTAGTGTCTCATCAAAAAGGCTTAAAGAATGTTTAAAACTTTTGGGCAACTTGGTCTATGTAAGTTGCTTGCTCCTCCTTTGGGTCTATCTATTTAAAAGCAAAGATGAGTTGACAGAGCTCTGCCAGTGGGAGGCTGAAGAATGAATCTTTCAGGTCCAAGATAACATACACCTGTTTCTCTGGAGGGATCAGATTCAGAATAATTAGCATTCCCAGGTTTCTTCATAGGCAGGAGAGGTGTATTCCAGGGTGAATAGCTGAGCTCCAGGACACCTGACTCGCTAAGCCAGGCAATTTGAACTGAAGTTTCCATATTTGTTTTCAGGGCCATTAAATATTGCTTAGT
>PVIU01029780.1:0-17050 GCA_004026605.1 Ondatra zibethicus | reverse complement strand
GTGAGTACACAAGCACCCAGACCTGAAGTGGATGGTGACCATGAGCCTCCCAAAAAGAGCCAGAGCTATTCCAGAAAGCCTTTCCTTAAAGAAACTGTGCAGTTCTTACCACTAAAGCTGAGTCAGGAAACCTCTTAAAGGAGCCATGTCTCTGCTTGCCGCCAGCAAACAGAGCCTATCTGAAAAACAAACAAACAAACAAAAAAAAGTTGTTAACAAGAAGCTGCATTTGGCTCCCCTTTTTGTGGATCTAGAAGTTTTGTTTTAAGTTTTCTTAGATTTTTCCATGGAAATTTTTGCTCCCACGTTAGGTGTCATGCTGTTGGCCAAAGATGCTTGCTTGTTCCCAGCCACCCAGGCCCAAAATAATCACTCAGAAACTATATTATTTGCAATGCTGTTTGGCCAATAGCTTAAGCATTTTTCTGGCCATGCACATAGCCTAAATGGTTAGGGTTCCCAGACAGAAAATGACACTGGAATTCAAAACTTTATAACAGTAACTAATTAGCTGGACCTTGAGTGGTACAGAGTACATGCATAAAATCCATTTATATCTACTAGAGTTGTTTCAAGATCTGACCTTGAATCAGCAAAACACCTGAGAAAATGACCTTGTGTTTTTGTCTTTAAGGGCCACCAGATATTTGTCTCCAGGAGCAACTAGCCTACTTTGAATTTGTTCTGGAGTCTGAAGTTAGCTGTCTGTGAAAAAGGCTGTCTGTGACTGAGAATCCTGTGAGTCTGAGTAATATAAAATATCCTAGTATTATTTCTAGTCATCAAAAATCCTACAGTTTAAACAGAAATCATCTTCCTGGTCATTCACAGCTATGTGTGCCCAACAAGGGTAAAACACACCACCAAAGGGCTGTGGAAAGAACCCCACAGCTGTTCTTATTAGGGAGGTATAGTAGGGGCACCCCAGGAAGTTATGGACAGAAACAGCCCGTCATTAACAGTCAATAACCTCTTGGCTTTGCCAAGTGGGGTTTCCCAACAGGGAGTTATAAGTCTGGTGGTCAACTTGTTAAATACTAATTGTCACTGCTGTACATTCCCACATCCTTTTGCAATCAGCAGCTCTCTCTTCTTTGTTTAATAAAAAAGAAAGCAAGTAAACCCTTCTCTTAGAGCAGCGAGTAATATGGATAATTAAGAGTCTAAATATGACTGGAATACTGACAAGCAATTATTGTAATAATTTAAAAAATAAGAATCAATAATCTATATTGATATTTAATCAATATATAACCAATAATCAATATTTATATCAATAATCTGTATGATGACAAGCTGAGAACTAGTCTAAACACCTTGTAAGTGTAGCTCAGAATATTTATGATCCATAAAAGATCAGAGGAGTAATATAAAAATCTATAATATTGTGACTTGATGTTGTTGAGTGTGTCCAAATATTTTGAAACTGAGTTATCATAAAAGAATTGCTTTTTCTAGAACACTAACTTTATCTAATAATCTTGGGCTAATTTCTTTTTGAGTGACTAGTGGCAATGAAACATTTATAAATAAAGAGTTTGCCTGAATAGTGGTGAAAAGAAGTGTGTATTTGTTGAATCAAGGCTGTGGCTGAAGCTGACAAGTACCTTTAAACTTGTAATCAAAGCAATTAACAAACCATTTGGTTATAAGAGGGCAGCACCAACTTGTTTCAAATCATACATAGCAAGATTTATGTCAGGGATCAGCCTTGATGAAAATACCTTGTACCACAGTGGGGGCGTGGTAATTTGGAAATATTAGTATAGAATATAAAGACACATGAAAAATAATAACAGAAACCATATAAAATACTGGGAGGGCATTTCAAAGAATACTGAAATTGCCTGCATTTATTTTTCCATATGTTTTCATATCCAAATACAAAGGGGGGAGGAGAATGTAACAAAAGACTTTATTAACATAATACAAAGAACAACTTAAACAGTTAATCACTTTAACACTTTGAGATATCAAATCATTAGCATTCTGTTGTTTTAGGCAGTAAAATTGCCCTAAACCACTTATCCTGAAGACAACCACTCCCCAGGTGACCCCATAGTTACAAAAGGAGCAGAGGTATGTTTGCATATCCTGACGTCTGTCAGGATTGAATGGACCTATTTGTATGAGCTATCTTAATGTCAAAAGAATCAAGTAATTACATTCTGCATTGGGACTTGCAACTAAGCTTGTCAGCACTTTTGAGCAACCTCCAACCCTCTGACTGTCAGACAAGGTGGAAATCGGCTCACATTTTTGGGCCTCCACAATTTCTCCCTTTTTATTAATTTTAATAAAGCCTCTGCTTCTACAACAGAACAGATGGTCACATGTGCCTTTGGTGACCACTGTCCCATTTCCCAGACTTACCTGTCTTCAGTGCATATATTCCTACCACACATGTCCATGTCTTAGATGCCTGGGAGTAAAAAGCATCAAACCCATCTATGACTGTCAACCTCTGTAAGCAAAGGGTTAAGGGAGAAAGTGCCTGTGGGCTCTGTGTCTTTGAGCCAATTTTTTGTCAAGAAAGTTCATCAGCAATGAGAGAATGTTTTGTGAATAAACATGCTCCTAACGGCTACAGTCTCCTAGTTAAAGGAGAGGAGGATCACCAGGGTTGGGAATGTCCTTTTCAATTGGTCTGTGTTTCTTAACACTTTTTAGCTGTATCAAAATCTAAATTTCTTATCAAATATGTCCGATCCAAGCACTCATAGGAAATGTCAAACTTTTCTTAACATCTTACAGTAATTGTCCCAGTCTGCAAAAAAAAAAACAAAAAAAAAAAACAAAAAAAAAAAAAACAACCCTTTAGGCTACCCTCCTCATAGTTGAAGAGGGGCTTCAGTCACTCCCTGTACTGAGTCCTTTTTCCCCTGAGGGGAAATTGAGGTCCTAGTTCTCAGGTCCTATATATCAACAGCATATTGAATACCATACTGGCAAAATGAGTTCTGTGTCCCAAAGACAAATGTTCAGTTTGTGTTTCTGGTCCAGCTCCAAGGTAAACAGGACTCACTAGGCCTGGAAGTTTGCATAGCAAGTCCATCAAGAGGCTGGAAATCACCGGTCTTCGCCACAATCTTCTTTCCCCTGTCAGACTGCAGCAAGCTGTTGTTGGGATGATTGGCTCCAGTACCCCTTTTCCCGGCCTGCAGCACGGTGGTATGAGGAAGTCAGGATCACGGGTTCAAGACCCTCTTTCCCCTTCTCCTATGGAGCCATCAGCGGCTATGATGTCATCAGGACTGGCATCTCTGCTTTATATGCAGTCATCTCATCCAGCTTTATTTTCTTCTTGTGAAAAAAGCACAAACATATCCTCAACCTCAAATTAATACAGGGTCGGGTCGGGTCTTTTCCATAATCCAGTGCAAGGGTTTTTTACCTTGCCTTAGCAAAGGTCGCCTTGGTGCCATCATGCCAAAATCTGTCCATGGCAGGTGCTCACAGGCATTCATAAAAGGTGCATGACTTAAGGCATTGTGTGGCAATTCTTAATTCTCCTGTTTTATCCTTTTAAATTGTTTTCAAGGAGCCATGGGCATGCTCCACAGTTCCTTTTCACCATTAACAACATATGCAGCTCTTCCATTGGAAGAGCCATCTGTAAAATTTAGCATAACATTTTTAAAGGGATCTTTTGCTACAACTATAGGGAAAATAAAGGAATGTAATTACGTGAATTACAGCAATGGATCATCTGGGAAAATTATTAATCTGGTGTAGTAATGAGGGGTTTGGGCTGCATTCCCTGCTCAGGGCCCCTTGTGCCACCCGGCTCCCGGTGTGTACCCGAAATAATTACACGGAAACTGTATTCATTGAAATACTGCCTGGCCCATTAGCTCTAGCCTCTTATTGGCTAACTCTCACATATTTGTTTAACCCATTTCTAATAATCTGTGTGTCACCACGAGTCGTGGCTTACCGGGAAAGATTCAGCGTGTCTTCATGGCAGGTGGCTCTCTCTGGCTCTGTCCCATTCCCAGTATCCTGTTCTCTTTCCCTGTCTATCTAAGTCCTGCCCTATCAAAAGGCCAAGGCAGTTTCTTTATTAACCAATAAAAGCAACCCAAATACAGAAGGCCCCTCCTACACCAATCTGGCTTTTAAATTAAGCAAACGCAACTGCCCAAGTATCACTATTTTGAAATAACCAATCAATCTGTTTCTTAGTATAAGGAACGTTGATCATAGCCACTTTTCTGCCAAAATATCTCCTAGATTCCATCTTGCTCTCCTGTGTTAAGCAAGCTACTGCTTCAAAATAAGAGTTCAATACTTTAATTGGCAAAATGGGAAGGTACAGCCATAGAAGGGGACCGTTTTGCTATAAAACTGCTGCAGGAGCAAGTTTTGTAGGTAATATACATGCTTGCCAAGGCTGGTCATAATTACTAAAATGCATTTGCTGTTTTTGTATAGCATACTCTACCTGGGTACTCACCCCTCACTCCACCCCCCTCCATCTGCTCCTCAGAGAGGGTATGGCCTCCCAAGGGAAGTCAACAAAGTCTATCCCATCACCATGTTGAGGCCTGACCAAGGCCCTCCCCCTGTGTGTAGGCTGAGCAGGGTATCTCTCAGTAGAAAATGGACTCCAAAAAGCCAGTTCCTGTACTAGTCATAGATCCTGGACCCACTGCCTGCCAATCCACCCACTGTCACCTGCGTTCAGGTGGTCTAGGTCAGTCCTACAAAGATCCCACAGCTGTCACTCTGGAGTAGGTGAGACCTCACTAGCTCAGGTCAGCTGTTTCTGTGTGTGTCCCCATCATGGCCTTGGACCCTTTGCTCATCGTTTCACTCCTCCTTCTCTATTACTGGACTCCGGGAGCTTGGCCTAGTGGTTAGTTGTGGATCTCTGCATCTCCTTCCATCAGTTACTGGATAAAGGTTTGACAATGACAGTAGTCCTCAATCTGATTATAGGGGAAGGCCGGTTCTGTCCCCCTCTCCACTATTGCTTAGAGTGTTATCTGGAGTCAGTCTTGTGTATTCTTGTGAATTACCCTAGTTCCAGGTTTCTCCCTAATCCCATAATGGTTCCCTCTATCAAGATATTTCTTTCCTTGCTCTCCCCCTCTATCCTTCCCCGAACTTGATCTTCTTGTTCCCTCATGTTCTCCTCCCCACTTCCCTTCCTTCATCCCCTTCCATCTTCCCTCATCCCCTCTCGCCTTCTACCCTCCACCCTCCCTCTCACGCTCCCAATTTACTCAGGAGATCTTGTCTATTTCCCCTTCCTAGGCAGATACGTGCATATTTCTCTAAGGGTTCTCTTTGTTACCTAGCTTGTCTGGGGTTGTGGGCTGTAGTCTGGTTATCCTTTGTTTTATGCCTAATATCCACTTATGAGTGAGTACATACCATATTTGTTTTTCTGGGTCTGGGTTACCTCACTCAGGGTGGTTTTATTTTCCTAGTTCCATCCATTTGTCTGCAAATTTCAAGATGTCATTATTTTTCCCCCACAATGGAATGTAGTACATTGTGTAAATGTACCACATTTTCTTTATCCATTCTTCAATTGAGGGGCATCTAGGTTGTTTCCAGGTTCTGGTTATTATGAACAATGCTGTTATAAACACAGTTGAGCAAATGTTCTTGTGGTATGAGTGCGCATCCTTTGGGTATATGCCCAATAATGTTATTGCTAGGTCTTGAGGCGGATTAATTCTCGATTTTCTGAGAAATCACCATATTGATTTCCAAACTGCTGTACAAGCTTGCACTCCCACCAGCAATGCAGGAATGTTCCCTTTACCCCACAAACTCTCCAGCATAGGCTGTCATCAGTGTTTTTGAGCTCAGCCATTCTTACAGGTGTAAGATGGTATCTCAGAACTGTTTTGATTTGTATTTCCCTGATAGCTAAGGATTTTGAGAAATTCCTTAAATGTCTTTCAGCCACTTGAGTTTCTTCCTTTGAGAATTCTCTGTAGATCTGTACTCCATATTTTAGTTGGATTACTTTGTATTTTGGTGTCCAGTTTCTTGAGTTCTTTGTGTATTTTGGTGATCAGCCCTCTCTCTGTCAAATGTGGGGTTGGTGAAGATCTTTTCCCAGTCTGTAGACTGCCATTTTGTCTTATTGACTGTGCCCTTTGCCTTATAGAAGCTACTCAGTTTCAGTAGGCCCCATTTATTAATTGCTGCTCTCAGTGTCTGTCTGTACTACTGATGTTATATTTAGGTAGTGGTCTCCTGTGCTGATACATTCAAGGATACTTCCTACTTTCTCTTCAGTGTGGTTGGATTTATGTTGAAGTCTTGAATCCATCTGGACTTGAGTGTTGTGCATGGCGATATTTATATCCTCTATTTATATCCTTATACATGTCAACCTCCCTCCAGTTATGCCAGCACCTTTTGCTGAAGATATTTTCTTTTTTCCATTGTATATTTTTAGCTTCTTTTTCAAAAACCAGGTGTTCTTAAATGTGTGGATTAATATCAGGGTCTTCGTTTGGATTCCTTTGACCCACCTGAAGCTGAATGTGTAAAAGGGCAGTTGGGAGGCGGGGAGATGCGAGTCAAATAATCCCAAGCTGACTCCGAAAAGAGTATTCTAAGGTTTTTCTTTATTAAAGGGGAAAACTCACAGAACAGGAATGGGGGTCCAACCTCAAGATGTGGAGCACAGGAAGAAGAGAAGAAAGAGCTGGGCAGGACAGCACCTTTTTGGAAACCCAAAAGTCATGCCCCGACCTGGTCCAGTCTCTTAAAGGCCATTGGCTGAAGGAGGTTCCCCATCATCCACTTGTCTGTTTTTATGCCAATATCAAGCTATTTTCAGTACTGTAGCTCTGTAGTAGAGTTTGAAGTCTGGGATGGTGATGCCTCCAGATGTTTCTTTATTGTACAGGATTATTTGGTCTATCCTGGGTCTTTTGTTTTTTCATATGAAGTTGAGTATTGTTCTTTTGAGGTTTGTGAAGAATTGTGTTGGGATTTTGATGGGCATTGCATTGAATCTGTAGATTGCTTTTGATAAGATTGCTATTTTTGCTATGTTAATTCTACCTATCCAAGAACATGGGAGATCTTTCCATTTTCTGACATCTTCTTTAATTTTGTTCTTCAGTAACTTAAAGTTCTAGTCATACAGGTATTTCACTTGTTTGGTTAGAGATATCTTATTATTAGCTACACCGGCTCATTACGTAGGTCCATTTGATTGGAAAATCTTTTCTCAACCCTTATTCTGAGGTAATGTCTGTCTTCAAAGTTGAGGTGTGTCTCTTGTAGGAAGCAGAAAGATGGATTCCGTTTTCATATTCAATTTGATAGCCTGTACCTTTTATAGGTGAATTGAGCCCATTGGCATTAAGGGATATTAATGACCAGCTATTGCTAGTTCCTGTTATTTTTGTTTTTGGTGGTGGTGGTGGTATTGTGTGCTCATTTCCCTTCTTTGGGATTTGTTGGTGTGGGATTATCTTTTGCCTGTGTTTTTGTGGGGTAGCTGACTTCTAGTTTTCCTTCTAGTATTTTCTTTAGGACTAGATTTGTGGGTAGGTATCGTTTCAATCTGGTTTTGTCATGGAATATCTTGTTTTCTCCATCAGTGGTGATTGAAAGCTTTGCTGGGTACAGTAGTCTGGGCTAGCATCCATGGTCTCTTAGTATTTACATAACGCTCATCCAAGACCTTCTGACTTTCATTGTTTCCATTGAGAAATTGGGTATAATTCTGATGGGTCTGCTTGTATGTGTTATTTGGCCTTTCCCCTTTGCAGTTCTTAATATTCTTTCTTTATTTCGTATGTTTAGTGTTTTGATTATTATGTGGCGAGAGGACTTTTTTTTTTTTGTCCAGTCTATTTGGTGCTCTATAAGCCTCTTGTACTTTCATAGGCATGTTCTTCTTTACGTTGGGAAGGTTTTCTTCTATGATTTTGTTGAATATATTTTCTGTTCCTTTGAGCTGGGATTCTTCTCCTTCTTCTATTCTTATGACTCTTAGGTTCGGACTTTTCATGGTATCCCAGATTTCCTGAATATTTGTGTTAAGAATTTGTGGGATTTAACATTTTCTTTGACTGATGAATCTCTTTCCTCTATCATTTCTTTAATGCCTAATATTCTCCCTTCCATCTCTTGTATTCTATTGTTTACGCTTGCATCTGTAGTTCTTGATCTTTTATCCAGATTTTCTATTTCCATAATTCCCTTGGTTTGTGTTTTCCTTATTGCCTCTATTTCAGTTTGCAAGCCTTGAACCATTTCCTTCACCTGTTTGATTGCTTTTTCTTGGTTTTCTTTAAATTATTTGTTGATTTCTTCCAATTTTTTGTTTGTCTTTTCCTCCATCTCTTTAAGAGAATTTTTCATTTCCTCCATAAGGGCCTCAATCATCTTCACAAAGTTATTTTTAGGTCATTTTCTTCTGCTTCATCTGCATTGGGATGTTCGGTTCTTGCTGTTGTAGAACCACTAGGTTCTGGTGGTGCCATACTGCTCTTTATGTTGTTGAGTGTATTCTGGAACTCTTGTCTACCCATCTCTTCCTCCAATCGGTGGAGCCTGTGCTTCAGGGGGCCCCTCTTCCTCCAGTTGGCACAGATGACTGCTGTGGCTCCATTGATTGCCCCTCCCTGTGCAGGCAGGGAAGAGCCTCTGCTGGTCAGTCCACCAGGTGCAGAAGGGCCCAAGGCACAGGTGGATGCTCCTCCTGTATATAGGTGGGTATAGGTGGATCCTGGGTATAGGTGGATCCACAGCTCTGGTGATCGCTCCTCTAGGTGCAGGTGGGGTCTGAAGGACCGTGGTCGCTAATGCGGTGGTGGGTATCTCACACAGAGGATGGGACTGGATGCTGGCTGGGACACAGGAGCTCTTTCCCAGAGGGACCTCTCTCTCTCTCTCTCTCTCTCTCTCTCTCTCTCTCTTTCTCTCTCTCTCTCTCCTCAGGCACTGCTTCCCAAGGGCTGCTGAGCTGACCTGAGCTCTCTCCAAAATGGAGCCCAATGGTTAGCACACACAGCAACTTCGACAACTTCCAGCTACCTCCTACTTTTGGAATTTTTACGTGCAAGGTCCTAGCAGATGAGAGAGAGAGGTTCCAATATTTGGGGGTGGGGTGGGGGAGGGAGAGACAGAGACAGAGAGAGGCAGAGACAGACAGAGAGAGAGAGAGACCCCTTTAAAGAAATAGGTTGGTGGGGAAACAAACTGCAGCTGCGTGGTACTTTTCTCAAATTTGTCTCCACCTGTGAGCGTTGGTGAATTCAAGTCGATCTTCTGAGCTTATAAGTACTTTTTTAAAGAGACAAAAATTCCGTAGCATTATTGCTATTTGTGGTTATTATAATAGTGATGGTATTTGTCAGAGCCAGATTAGTGGCTTTTATTAATTAATGTCAAAACTAGGAACCTCTGGAGTCTCAGTGTAATAGCAGAATAGCAAGAGAAAGAAACCTGAAAGTGTTTTATCCTTCAGTAAAAAGTTACATTGAAACCTGTTTGCTGAGGTATCCTCTACTTGGAATAGCAAGGCAAATTATTTTTAGACCTGGAAATTGGAAATATAATCTAAAAGACCCAAAAGTGTAATTTGGACAAAGCCCTGGCAACAAGCAAGAGACATGGCACAGTTTTGTCTATAGTGAGTAACTTAAATATTTCAAATGCCGGAGGGCTAAGTAAAGAATTGTTTATATTACTTAGCATGTTTATAAATATAGTTTTGAATGTATAGTGAATTCGATCAATATAAGATGATCAAGCATTAATTTATATTCTTATATATAAAAGATATATATATCTTTTAATAGTATATAATTTAAGTAAAAGTTATCAGTTACAGTCTATAGTTTAAACTAGTAGCAGGATGACTACTCATCAACCTGCATTCCTAATCATCCTCAACAGGTCACAATTAAAGTAAATTTATTCTTAGCAGTTTATAATATAAGCTAGTTGTCTTTATGAATTTAGACTTTTGTTTGTCCCTGTTAGATTTAGCCTAAAAAAATAATAATTTTGAACTGAAGTTCTTTTAGCATTGAAATGAAAGCTTTTAATCATAAAAACAATATATACGGAGACCGGCAATCTTAAAAATCCTTTTATAGCGAGTGCATCGTGAAATAAAATAAGCATAGTAAAGAAACCAAAATAATAAGAGGAAAGATTCTCAGGGATAAATGAGAATTGGAACGGGCAGACACAGGAGACAGTCAACGGTGTGTACGGTGGGTACATCTGAGCTGCCAGCAAAACTCACAGAACACAGGACATTCAAAACCCGTCAGAAGACTAGACTAGCACTGTGACCACATTTTCATTCATACCTACAGAGCAGACGGACATTTTAAGAAGAAAAATAGACTTTCAAATGAAACAGCCCGTTGTGGATGGGTAAAATTTCAGCATGCTATCAGGGAAGTATAGAACAGAGCGCTTTGGCAGGCTACTGGGATCATATCAAGCTGGGACAGCCAGTGAAAGAAACCGCAAGAGCAGAGAGCAAGGGTGGGGCGGAGACGCAGGCACGGGAGACTGCAAAACAGAAGCAGGAGGAAAACCGCAGAGACGCAAAGAGAATCCCAAAAATCACAAGGAAGACATCTCTTTCCTTGTGATTTGACCAGATAGGAACTTTCTGACATGCTCGCGACTTTTTATAAACAGAAAGCTCCGTTAGATACGTTTACTCCGAAAGAGAGAGAGAAAGAGACGTTTTTAGAGTAATGCGGGAGAAGGCAGTTGGAGAAACAAGTCTGGAATGCTGGAAATGAGGGTTGTGAATTATTTTTTGCATTTGTAATTTAGCGAGAGGAACTCTCCAGTGCAACCAAGCTCTGTTAGGGAAATGAACAGCTGTTCCGGCTCTGAGCTCCACAGCAGTTTGGAAGTTAACTCTTTCGTGTCTAGTGAAATCAGTACAATGAAAACTGTTTGCAGAGCGATCAGAGCCGCCAGGGGCTATAAGAGCACAGCAAATTCCATTAATTTTTATTTATGTTCTCCGGGGGTTGTATAGAGTTATTTACAAGTAGGCATAGCAGATGAAGCCAAATAAGATTACAGTATCTTGCTGCCTTTTTCACAGAACCTGAATGAAATAACGGTGGAGTTTTCCTGTGAAAGGAGGGAGTAAAATCTGCCTGGTTTTGTCTGTCCTTGATTCCGACCTACAACGTCAGCGAAACTCAGAGGTCCCCTTTGTTACTCTTTACGTTTCTCAGGGGTCCATTTGGGATGCATGATTAAACACTGAAGAGGAAGGCGGTTGGGAGTATGATACTCTATTGCCTCCTCTGCCAAGCCGTCTTTCTCCTCAGGGGCTCATTTTTCCATGCCTGATTTATGAGAATCCTCTTCTGAGCTGTTTATGGACAGAAACAGCTAGGCATTTACGTCCGCGGCTTTGCCAAATGGGGCTTCCCAACAGGGAGTTTTATGTCTGGTGGGTCGACTTGCTAAAAATACTAGTCACTGCTATACATTCCTACAGCCTCTTGCAATCAGCTGCACTGAGCACAAAGGCGTGAGTATCCTGCTGCTTCTACCGTGTAAATTTCACTACAGGTTAATCAGTGGGAATGCACTCCAGAGTAAGCACTGTCAATCAACAGCCTAAGTTTCTCCCGCAGAGGTAGCTTCTCCTCTCCTTCCCCCCTCCTCCTTCCCCTTCTTCCCTTACCCCTTCCATAACCCACTAAATAAATATCCAACCTCGCTACGCATGGCGTGTCTATCAGTCTCTGTCTCTCACCCACTGCAGCTCCTCGTGGGACCCGCTGACCCACCAAGGTCTCTCAACCACTGCCTGGCTCCTGCCTGGGACCTGCTGCTCCTCATAGCCCGATGCCCACTGCCGCCTCTTGGGGAACAGCACCGTTTTATCTTTACCATTACACTAAGGAAAAAAAATCCCTCTAAACTTAACTTTCTCTTCTGTTCTCCCAGAATTTTGCCAGGTCCAGATGTCCCCTTAATCTGTATCCTGGACAGCTTCAAAGTGGCTAATCCCTAGTGGTTCAGCCAGGCAGACTGCTCCAGCTAGACCTGCTCTTTCCTGGCACTGGACAGTCCTACAAAGCCTGGACAGCAGCGAAACAACCAGCTATCCCATGACTTGGCAAGCATACCAGCTTCCTCAGGTCCCCCCCTAAATGCTGATGCCCCAAGGTCTTGAGAACACAATGCCCTCATCCCTGCCTTACCTGCTACCCCTTTCCATCTCCTCACCTTTTATAATAAACAACAGGGAAGAATGTTAGTACTCAAAAATTTTGCACTGGCCTGTTCTTGGGGACCTGGCAGGATACATCGTCAGCTACAGCCATGCCCTGTGCTCATGCCCTAGGTCCCCTTATAAAAGACAAGCTCCTCCTCTTCCTCTCTTACCCACAAAGGCCATTTCTGCGCCCCCTCCCTCCCACCCAATAAAACTCCCACATGACTTCTGTTGTATGGTGTGATTTTCCTTCCACCGCCTTTAAATTACAACAATGACCAAACTTCTATGAAGATAATTGATTCAAATTCCAAATTTTCCATTCATCAACCATGTGCCAGGGTGTAGGAGGTCCTTCTGTCTGTGTGTTGCTTTCATTGGTTAATAAAGGAACTGCTTTGGGCATACAGCAGAGCTGTAGGGGAGCAGAGCAAAGCAGGGGGAAACTAAATGGAATGCTGGGGAGAAGGCGGAGTCAGAGGAAGCTGCCATGGAGGCTTCGCCAGAGTAAGAAATGCTGAATCTTTGCTGGTAAGCCACTGTCACGTGGCAATATGCAGATTAATAGAAATGGGTTAAATTAATATAAGAGTTAGCCAATAAGAAGCTAGAGCTAATGGGCCAAGCAGTGTTTTAATTAATATAGTTTCTGTGTTGTTATTTAGGGGCTAAGCAGCCGGGAACAAAGGAGCGGCCTTCCTGTTACAGTGCCGAGCCTGGCCATGCATATCAAAGAAGGACAATCGAAAGTTGGCATTGTGGTACACACCTGTAATCCCAGTATTTAGGAGGTAGAAAATGGAGAATTATGAGATTAAGGGCCATCTCAGCCACATAGTGACTGAGTAAAAACCCAGTCAGTGTAGGTGACATGAGATCCTGAATCAAAACCCCAGACAGTCAGAGGCTGGAGACGTGGGTCAGAGGTTAAAAGTACACTGCTCACTGAGCGGTTCTGTCCCAGCGCCCATGTGCACATCTCTAAGTCCAGCTCCAGGAGTCTGATGGCCTCTTCTGGCATCTGCAGGCACCAGGTACCTGTGTGGTGTTCATACACATAAAATAAAAATAAATACAACTTGAAAAAAAGCAATAAAAAAGAAATGGAAAGGGAGAAAGAGAGCAACTCTTCAATTCACTTTGGCTTGAGTTGAGGGAAAGACTCCTACATCAGTTGCAGGCACTAGGGAATGTTTATGGGCAGGAATGTTGAGAACACAAACGAGGGCTGTGTGCTCAGCTTAGGAAGGCTGATGAGCGCATCAGAAGCAGAGACCACCCAAAAGTCAGCATGGTTGGTCCTGAGAGTCAGTCACAGCCAGCAACACAAGACACACAACAAATGTCATTCAGACTTTACTGGGGATGAGACAGGGCTCAGTTGCTCACTCTGAGGACCAGGGCCAGCACACAGGAAGATCTGCTCTCTCAGGCCTTACTGGGGATTCTGGGGTCTGGTACATTCCTCCGAGCAGCAAGGAGGAATGGCTGGATGCAGGGCAGGACAAATGAATAGGAGCAGGAGACTGATGAAGAAATGGGGGTCCAAGAATCCAGAGGCTTGACTGAAGGAAGGGCTTGTAAGAGGAAATGGAGGAATCAGGAGTAGAAAGGAGAAGAAAACGATATTTGGTGGGGACACACAGCCATGGCCAAGAGCCAGAGCCAGCAGGGTAGTCATGAATATTCCCAGAGGTCTGGATTTTGGAGTCCTATTTTGGGTTCCAAAAGGCCAGCGATACATAGAATGGTTTGTAGATAAAGCGGCTGCTTTTCATGTAGTCAGATATCTTCTTCAGGCCCTGTAGGGGAGGAGAAGGCAGAAATTCAGGATCTGTGGCCCCACTGGGTGCGCAGGTTTTTACTCTAAGAACCCAAGCACAGCAGGAGCTGCTCAGGTGCCCAACGCTGGTAAGGGAAAGCTTCGACTTCCAGCAGTGAAGGAGAAACTGAACACCGCTGTCAGCTGTGTATCCATCTGCAGTTGTGGGACAGGTATAGAGGGAGCTCCACAAAATCCCACGGAACGGCGTCTGCTCTGCCTTCAACAGGAGGGAGGCCGACACACACAGAGGCTAAGTGCTTCCCTCCAGCTCACACAGCTGGAAAGACAGTGATCTACAACCCTGTCTATACAGGAAGACCTGAATCTTCCACTTGGCTCTCTTGGCTCCCTCCCCAAGCAGGGGATATCCCTTGTAGGTCTCTGTGTACATAAACACTCCCCCGCCCCCCCCCAGCAGGCTCCTTCTTGCCTGTTACTCCACATGGAGGAAAGACCAAGAAAGGCAAAGGCACCAGTAACATGCCAGTGTAGTTTGGAAGAGAACAAAGACCCAGTACCTCAGCAAATCCTGACTTAATGAGGGTAGGGATGGGTGAACCCATAAGGAGAGAATGGAGTGACCTTGATCATTCTCTTGAAGTAGGAAAATCTAAACGTTAAAACCTGGCAGCCGAATGCATACTCAGTGTGTCCATCCTATTGTCCCCACTAGAGAAGGACCGCGCAGTGGTACCATGCTGTGTGCCACCTTTCCAGCACACGGCCTACAGAAGCTGTGAAGAATTCAAAGTTCCAGGCTGCCTGTACCCAAGTGAACAGGCTTTGCTGGCCTTGAACTGCAGCCTCCCACATTCTCCCACTGTGCTGTACAGTCTCCAGAGCTGAGCGGCCTGGACCAGAGTGAAGCTGATGGGCACTAACAAAACACATCGCTTGTTGGACAGAAGAAAAGATCCCATGCTAGGATTCCCAGTGGACTACAGCCTAGATGCCCCAAATCTCTAATAAAGTGGGGTTTGTGGCTATCACATGTACCTCATAGTCAGGTACACCTGCCACTTGGCATCCCTGGGTGGAGATGCATCCTTCCCAGTACCACGGAGATGAAAACGGTGCCACATATAGAGACACCAGAGAAGGCGAATGAAAATGACAGCAAGATCCGCTTTCACAGTAAAGCATCAAGCTGTTGCTGAGAAGAAAGATGAAGGGAAGGAAACGGGATGCCTAAACACTGAACAATTCACGATAACAGCTTCCAACAGCAGCGACCTGTCCACGCAGCCCAGCACCAGCTGTAGCTCTGGGTCCCAGGGCTTCCCTGGCCAGGGGATCGGGCAAAGAGTTGGGCAGGCCAGACATGCATACTGCATCTTGGCACCACATGTCCTGCCGTATTTCCCACTCTGAACGGCATTTGCTATACACTGCTGACATGTCCTGAAACGCCATAGGCCTCAGGGCTGGAAAATCCAGGCTCCATGGCAACCATGACTTTTTTCCTTTGGCATCAGGGAGATCTACCGTCCTCTGTCCTTGGAAGCTAGACGCACACACAGAAACAAACACAACCTCCTCCAATGGTACTGGTTCCCTGGGAAAAGACAGTCTCTAGAGTTAGCTTTCTTAACAGTCCAGTGGAGCTGATATTTCTACAGAACATGTAGGTTGTAATGATAAATTTCACGCAGTAGATCTAAGAACTCAACACAGTTCAGTGCTCAACAAATGCTATTTATTCCTCATTTCCATTCCAAGGAGTAGAAAGGTGTGGTGGTTTGAAAGAAAGTGGCCCCCAAACGGAGTGCCACTATTAGGGAGTGTGGCCTTTTTGGAGCAGGTGTGGTCTTATTGGAAATCTGAAGAGTGCTTTGACATCAGACATGTAGATGCAGAGTTTTGAGTTTGCCCAGCAGGTTTTCGGTCTTACTTTGGTCCAGTATTTCCTCACTACGCTCCCTTCCCTGTGTTTTGGCCTGGTAATACATATCCTCTGCCATTACACATTGGAAGCGTGTCATCGGTTTTCTGATTTTGATTTTATAGGGGATTACAGTTAAGAGATTGTATGAATCTCAGAAGAGACTCTGAATTTTAGACTTTTAAATAAGTTTGAGTGTGACAGTCTATGGGGACTTTTGAAGTTGGACTGGATGCATTTTTGCATTATGATATGGCTACCAGCCTTTGGGGGCCAGGGAGTGGAAAGTAGTGGTTTGGAAAAAAAATAGCTCCAAAAGGCAGTGGCACTATTAGGAGGTGTGGCCTGTCTGGGGTAGGTGAGGTGGTGTTGGAGGCAGTGTGTCACTGTACAGGTGGGTTTTGAGGTCTCCTTTGCTCAAGATACTGCCTAGTGTATAAGACCACTTCTGGTTGCCTTCAGATCAAGATGTAGAATTCTCAACTACTTCTTCAACACTATGTCTGCATGAATGCCACCATACCCCCAGCCATGATGCCCCCCCGCCATGATGATAATGGACTAAACCTCTAAAACTATAAGCCACCAAGAATTAAATGTAGTTCTTACAAGAGTTGCCATAGTCACGGTGTCTCTTCACAGCAATAGAAACCCTAACTAAGACAAACAGCATCCAGGAAAGGGGAAGGGAAATAGGATATCCGATGGGAGGCAAGATCAGAGCATCACCTCAAAGCGGGCCATGTAGTCGTTCAGGTTTGGGAACGCATCCAGGGAGTGGGGCTCAAATATGCGGTGCTGGTCAAGAATATCATAGAGGAGGAAATCCACATAGGTGACCTGCAGGAAGCCAAGGGTAAGTGTGCTGGAATTTGATGCCTGGGAAGAACAGCAACTCCTCCTTCAATCCTCCCTCCCTCCCTCTCTTTACCTTGTCCCCTGCACACCATGACCGCTTGCCCAGGAACTCCGAGTAGAGCTTCATCTTCTCAGGGATGGTCTTCAAGAACTCTGGCTTCTGCGTCTCCTGAGACAGAAAACAGCTGTCACCACCCTTAGGCTCAGGCTCCCAGCAGGGAGCTTGGGCTCCTAGAACTGCACAAGAGAAGAGCCAGCTTCCCAACAACAACTAGGTCTGTGCCTG